>PVHY01015265.1:0-35000 GCA_004024945.1 Uropsilus gracilis
TATCTATCTATCTATCTATCTATCTATCTATCTATCTATCTATCTATCTATCTATCTATCTATCTATCTATCTATCTATCATCTATCTGTCTGCTGTCTGTCTGTCTGCTGTCTGTCTGTTCATCCATCATCTATCCATCCACCCATCCATCCATCCATCCATCCATCCATCCATCCATCCATCCATCCATCCATCCATCCATCCATCCATCCATCCATCCATCCATCCATCATCATTTTTTAAAATTCTTTAAATCATTACCTCGGTAAATAGCTTTTGGGATACCTCTCCCTTCCCACTCCCTCTGATGCACCCTCCCTTCCCTCAAACCCGACTTTGTTGTTTGCTAGGCTGTGCTAAGTCCATTAGTCTCCTTCTTTCCTGTGGCAGTGTTCTTTTGTTGGGTGAGGGTCTGTGTTGTTGGAACCAGGCGAACCTTGCTGGTAGGTTTTCAGTCTTAAGATTGCTTTGGGTCTATAATAATTTGTGGTCTGTCCATGCTCTCTCGTTGGAGACTGACTTCTCCAATCCCATCTCTGTTGTTTGGCTGCTTTATCTTAGAGTTCTGGCATCAGATTTAGGGGTCCCACCCCCAGCCAGTGTTGGTGAAGAAGTCTCTCTGTGGATACAGGCATCTGTGGTGGCCGTTGTAGATCATCTCCTCTGTCTCACTTTGCAGCCCTGCTTGGAGCTGATGTCCCGTGTTCTTGACCCTCCTTTCCTCTCAAGTAGTGTGGGGAGAGGCACCTTGGACTCCTAAGAGTCATCTGCAAAATGAAATCTTTTGTCTTTTAGATCTGGGGAGCGTGTAGGTGCACCTAGTGACATCGTGTTTCCATAGTTGTTTCTCCTGTGTCGCATGCACTGGTTCTCTCGATTTGGACAACTTCTTTCTTAACAGAGGGGGTCACTTCCTGTTGCTCCAAGTTCCCAACATTTGTGCACATGCAAGCAGCATGGAGGAGCAGGCGGGCTCTTCTCTAGAGACAGTGTCTCTCCACAGCTGAGCACAGTTCCTGCCAAACGCTCATCTTCCCAGAACCTGTGAGGGTGAGACTGTGTGCTGGCCATCTAGCGAAGATGAGGTCATCCTAGACTTGGGTGGTCACTAAGTTCAATGCGGCTGTTATCTCTGTGAAGGGGGGGAGGTTTCCACACAGATGTGGACACACAGAGACAATGTCAAGTGGGTAGACGTGACTGGTGCATTGTGAGTCCAATAAGCCCCAAAGATTTCTAGAAACCACCAGATGGAAGAGGCAGGAAGGGATCTCTGGAGCCCTCAGAAGACGATCCCAGTCAGTAACTTGATTTGCAGCTTTTGGCCTCCAGAACTGGGAAAAACCAATTCCTGTGGTTGAAAACCATGTGGTTTGCAGCAGTTTGTTCAGGAAGTCCCAGGAGGTGAAGACAACTTCTTCTAGCAGAGGCACATATGAAAAACCACGATCCATTAGTTTAAACCCAGGTAACATGGAGTCATGAATGTGGTTTACCCCACCCGCTCCAGGATGGCAAAGAGTGTACAAAGCTGGAAAGTCCTGCTGTGCAAGGGGGTGATGATCACCTGACCAGTTTCTGTGGCTCGTTCAAGGCCATTGGGTCATGGGGCATACTGTCCATCACATTTTAGACCAGTTAGGAAAGTGGCATTAGATACCACTATGTCCGGGTAAAGGGCCTGTCACGAGGAAATCTGAATTTCTATGCACTTCCAGAAGGTTGTTAATCTGGACTTTCCCTCTGGTCCTGCTCTCTGAGATCTGTGACATAATATTGACTTACTGATGTATTTTCTCTTGGCAGCTCTGCCCCCTCCCTCGCCCTCCCCCCCACATACCTGAGCTGAGTGTTTGCTGACCTCTGTGTTTCTTGCCCCAGGAAGATTTTGTGGTAAGGTAGAAAGCAGAAGCTGTTCATAAAATTCCTGTTTTCTTGTGTCTCTGAGCCCTGGAGAGGAAATGAACTCCAGAAAGCAGCAGGAATCTTGGGAGGGACACAACCCAAGAAGAATTTCTTGTGGACTCCAAGAAGTTCCTGAAGTTGCTGTGTGGGGAGAGCTGGTTCCAGAGAAGATGCCCCATGGGCATGTGAGGCACAGGTAGTGGTGCTTGAGGATATCACAAGACATGGTTTTTGCTCTGGTTTGGGAAGAAGCTAGGGTCAAAGAGGGCTACTTCACTTTTCTAGAGAGGAATCATTACTAGTGGGACAATGGATGAAGAAGGTCCTTGTTGAGAGGACACAGAGGCTTCCGTTTGTTGAGTCTTGAGAGTCAAAATCTTCTTTTTCCCTTTCGATGCGTCTGGCCCCTGAGAACTTAGATGCTCTGTGAAAAAGACTTTGTTGTTTCTATCAAGATCATAGAACTTTAAACCCGGAGAAAAGAGAGAAGGAATAACAAAGCTACTTCTCGGTGAGAGGGAGAAGACACCAGCTTGCCCCTTCAACCTTCACCCAGATGAGATTTTTATTTTTTACTGAAGGATATGTGCTTTCTCAGTCTTTCAACAGAAAAAAATAAGAGTATTCCCTTGGGTAAACTTGTGTTAGGAAAGCAAATAGCTAATGGAGACCTTAAGAAATGATTTTATAAATAGTTCCCAGAGAGACCTGCCTTACTGAGGAGAGAAAAGCAAAATGTGGATTTCTGAGAGAAGGAAGCTGTGTGTGTCTGCTGAGAGTGTGCAGAGGTATCTGTCTCATCTCAGTCAGCCTTGCTGGCCCTTCTCCACTGTGTGAGGCTGTAGGTCTGAATACCACTTGGGAGAGCTGATAGTCTTGCCTGAGCCTCTTCCATGACCCCCAGCATCTAAATCTTGCCTGATAAGTCCTTTTACTTTTACTCAACAATTATTTATTGAGCAACTACTGTGTTCCAGGCTTGGGTGGTTAATAATTTCCAAGGCAAGGCTTTTTTCTCCTTATGGTTTATGGACAGGCATAGAACGGATGTCGAAATAGTTCAGATGTTTAAAGCTGAATTATAGAATGTGAGATAACAGCATTGTTAAGTATCATATGGACGCTTTATCCAGCAGCCTGCCAGTATTCTCTGTTGCAGTACACAAGCAACCTTGAGGACTAGGACAGATCAAAGAATCAGTAGTGGGTCAAATCTTTAGACAACTGAACATGAAATAATGGATGCAATACTTTCCTGTGAAGCCACTGGTGGACATGACACTGGTACGATGGTTGGTATTTTCTAAAGCACCTGTTATAAGGTGTGTGAAGTGCTCATACATTATGAGCTTTCCTCCTCTATCAAGCATATGGCTAGCATTATAATTTGTGGTGAACACCTGGAGATAATCTACTTAAGGTTGTGTCATGATCAAGTTTAAACACAACTGAGGAAGACATTTGTTAATTTCTTTGCATCTATTCCTTAGATTTGGACAATCTCCATGGAGGGGAGTTTGGAGGCATAGATTCTGCTCATGGGAGAAGACGAGAGTCATTGGCAGCATTCCAAGCCTTGCAAGCTTCCCAGGTTATATGAGGGATGTTCCTTAGCCTTTGCAGCAAGTCTGGGCTGATGGCAGAAGAACTTGGGTCTGAAAACATGCTACCCTGTAAGCTTATTTACTTACTCTCCTACCCATGCTCATTGAAGACCCCTGGATGGCTGAGCAGAGAGCCCTAGAAGGTGTGGAAAAAGCACAATTAGGAATCTGGATTCTCACTTGTCCTCTACTTACTTCCTTATCTCCACCCTTCAATGACATAAGCCTGCAGAATGACAGGAAGTTCTGATTTCTTCACCTTTCCTTAGGAAATGATGGACTTGAGGGATTCTTTCTGAATGAATCACAGTGGCCAATGTTCTTTAGTCCAAAAGATGATGACACACTTCTAAGAAGGCAGCTTATTGTTCAGTTGGACTTCCTGTTTCATATTTATGATGGTGTGAGAAGATTTTATCCACTCACGTTCTTTCGGAAGAAAGACTGTATACAATCAACATGTGGGAAGCCACTTTTGGGATGGGGTCATCATCTCTGACCCAGAAACTACACTATTTACCTCTCCTTCTTGTTGGTCTTCTACTGTGGGTCTTCTGAGATAAGAAAAGGGTCGGGTGCTCTCGTCAGGGGAAAGTAGTCAAGATGGAAGTGAGCTGACTAAGAAAAAGACAAGGATAAGCAACCGCTTTACAGCAAAGGAACGCTTCATACAAATGAAGGTCTTCCTGGCACCTTTGGAGGTTCAAGCACTTTCCTGTCTTCTGTTATTCTGTAACCTGCAGGAGAAGGACACGTGGATACAGGCAGAGAAAGCTGGGTTAGCTGGGAGAAGCCCCAAGTTAAAGAATAAAAAATCCGAGTTTTAGTTTCACTGTTGTCAGCTATAAGTGTATGTTCTTGTGAAGATATTCGAAATAAACTTATCACAGGCTTTTTATAGGCCTCAAGTCCATGTGCATAGTGCTTTGTAAAATAAGATATCTTCTAAAGACATAGATAATAATTATAATAATAATAAAAATAATAAATCTGGTCAAGAGAGCCTGTGACACAGACCTATTCTTATTCGGCAATGGTGTGTCTGCTCTCTTAGGCTGTTATTTTATTTACCTCAAACATAAGCATCAACATCCTTTCCTTGAGAAGTTGAATAGTCACTTGTCAGCCTTGTGCAAATTCAAGTGGGATATTTATGCCATCCTACTTCAACGGAGTGAATGCACCAGCAGTGTAAGGCAGTCATAACACAACCAGCCAGCAGTACTCATCCCCTGATTAAGTTCAGACAGAACTATGCACATGAAAACCAGCACATATCAGATCTATGACTGAAGACCCCAGTTACGAGCTGGTAGGTCCTGTATAATGTCAAGATAAGCTACTGTGCTACCAAGTCCCAGAACTATTCCCAAGTGTTAGTCATGCCAAGGCAGGAAGATCCCCTTTGTTTTGGATGAGTCCCCTTGGGGCTGACATCAACATAAAGTTTAGGTGACAGATGTGGTGATTCAGCAACTGGGCTTCATCTCAGTGAGCTCCTCAATGACTGAAACAAGAAATAGGTGATTAGAGGTTCCCTACCACATTACGTATTTTTAAGGACCATAGCAGCTCCCACAGCTTCTGAATTGGGTTCATATTTTAGTAAAGAAGACAAATATGGAAAACTCCACTTTTCAAGGATCCTAGGCTGGATTAGAATATGCACGTGTGAGCAGGTGGATCTCAGGGTCCGTGTAGGTATTGATTCTTAAGTTGCAAGACTCAGCTTGACAACTCTGGGTGTTAAATCCCAGGCACTGTCTAAAGGAGGAAGGCAAATATAGGCTGATCCCACTCTTTGTCGAATGTGAAGAAACAAAACAAAGGAACAGACAGAACTAAACGAAAACACACACTAGAAACGTGACTATACAATTGAGGTTGCCGGAGGGTGCAGGTGGGGGAGGGCAGGGAAGGGGGGAGGGACGCAGTGGACTTTGGTATAGGAATATGCTGCTTTGGGCGTGGTGGGGTGACAGGCCTTCGTGGGGGGGGTACTTGGATCCTTCAATCACATACAGAATTGTCAGCTAACGTCACTGCAATAAAAGGTAATAGAAATAATAATAAAAAAAAGAACCCTGGACACCAAGAAGGAAGATTATCCTTTAGAACATCCGTGTTTTTCTTCCATCACTCCTCCCATCCATCTTTCCTCCCATAGTAGAATCTACTCATCAGAATGTATTCCGGTCTTAGAAGGGGTTAATGTCAACTACTCTGCCACCATCAGCGATGCCGGATAAAACACTCCCTCCACCTTCTATTTTGAACACGTGGAGTTAACTGGGCATCTTCTTGAGGGAAAGTTTGTTTTCGTTTGTCAGGCTTCTGTGTTTGGTTTTAGCATTTCTGTCACCAGCAGCTCCCCCAGCACTCTGAGGCAGAAACCCCAGCCTGAGCACTCACCAAAGAAGTGGCCAGCCGCCAGGAAATATATTGCCCACAAAAGCACAGCTGAGAGCTTTAAAAACGAGGCAGGTCTGGCTTATGTTCGCTTCACCTCAGAATGCCTCAGGAACGACTTCCCAGCTGAGCGAACCAGGGATGGTGGAGAAAGATCACTCTGGAACCCTGAGGTGGCAGTGCTACTGTCTCCACTGGGCCTTTGTCTCGAGTGACGGATGACAGGGTGTACCCGAGATTGTGGACCGGGTGGAGGGCCGTTTGCACAGTCTTGAATCATGGGGTGAAAGCTCAGGAGGATTTGTGCAAGTTCGGCGAAGTTAAAACCCTCCTCCTCAGAGCCTCATTCAGACTTACCAGGACAAGATGGGCTTCCCAGGCCGCCTGAGGGCTACTGTCCGGCGGGTGTCAGACCCTGCACATCTGGACCAGGCCAGCGGGGGATGCGCCCTTCAATTGGCAGATCACACGGGAACATTTGCTTTTGCTAATTCGTGCTGGAAGGAGACATCACTCCAAGGACACCTTGTCCCAGGCCCTCGTCAGCTCATTTGCTAATGAAACATGACATCAGGCTGGCGCTTTACAGTTTGCAAAGTGCTTTCGTTTCCGCATGTCATCCTTAACGTAACCTGTGAGCAAAGCAAAGCCATTCAGACAGGCTGCACCGTGGAGGAGGAATGCAACCTGCTGCTATTCCTGTCATTACATGTTTGGTTCGCACTTCAACATGGACTAACGCTTAATTACAGCCGAGTGGAAAATACCTGTCAACTCCTCCAAGAACAGGGTTCTTCTTGTCCAGAACCTGGGAGGTGGTAGCTTCTCAGCATTTCTACAGATGCGCTGGTGACTGCAGATGACGGATGAAGAACAGTCTCCCGGAGCAGAGCTTGGGGAGGAGAGTTGGAAGTGCCCAGTATGCAATCTGTGGAAGCCAAATTAAAGTAAAACTGTGAAATCGAAGCTTCAGCCTATGAAGTGGCCGGGGCTTGGGGATCGCGGTTCGAGTCCCGCCTGGGGCCCGTAGCGAGACCTAGTTCCAAAAAAATAGCTGGGTGTGGTGGTGTGTGCCTGTAATCCCAGCTACCTGGGAAGCTGAGATTGGGGATTGCTTGAGACTGTGGTACCCCGGGCAATGAGAGCCCGCGGTTGCATGGGCAAAAATAGCAAGACCTAGTCTCAAAAAAAAAAACCCTGTGAAATCGCATTTTATTTTGAAGCATCTTTACTTTATTACTGCCACACAATCTTGAGCACCGTGGACATCCTGGGAGAATATACCACACGTGTCGACTGTGAGGAGCTTTAGGTCATTGAGGACGTTGATGCTATTTCTCTCGTTCTTTCTTACACCCTCCTGAGGCCAGTGCTAACACTCTCTGAAGTCCTCTCGCTCCATCGTTCAGGTCTGCTGGCTGTTTCTAAATTTTCTTATTTGTTTGTTTGTTTTTCCCTAGATCCTTCACACAAATGAGACCACCCTGTATTTCTCTTTCCCTTTCTGGCTTATTTCTGCTAAGATGAGTCCTTCTAGCTCCATCCATGTTGCTGCAAGGGACATGTTTGTCCTCCTTGATTGATGCATAGAATTCCATCGTGTACATAGACCACATTTTTTTCCAGCCATTTATCAGTTCTGAGGCATTTGGCTTGTTTCCAGATCTTGGCAATTGTAAGCCTTCTGACTTTTCTAGCCTTGGTGGCTAAGCCGCCATGTTGAGACCACAGCTGTTGAAGTCATGGCGTGCTATGTCTCCATGGAGACGACTTCCTTGTTCTGCAGGCTCTCAGGAGTTTTCTACAGTCAGGGGCCTGGCGTGGGCCTCCCAGTTGCTCCTCACAAGCCAACATGGAAGCGATGCCAAATTCAGTATCTGAAATCCAATCTGAATTTCACTGCCAGGTCAACAAGGCCCTTCATCTTCTGGCCTCACTCACATGTCATTTTCCTTCTTCCGTTTGCACTTTTCCTGCCTCGAATGCTTGAGTTGTCATTGTCTCTGAGCACATGAGAAGTTCTTGCTTCCCTGCACATCTTCACATCCTGGTATCTCAGAGACGCCTGCCCGGCTAATGAGCAGAGTGGCGGCTCCTCCTCCGGGGCCATCTCAGCTGGGCTTCTTCCTATTAATCCTTGACCAGAGAGGGTACACACGGCTCAGACCCTCATCCTCTGGGCACCAGCATGGCGCTAGGCAGCGTGTTTATGCTCTTGGTCTGCCCTGAGCGGATAGGAAGTGTTTGAAGTGGGAGCTGACTGTTATGGCGCCTGACACGCACTTGGGAGTTTCCTTTCTTCCTGTGACTCTGTGTCGTCATTAAAAATGAGTCTTTCTTTGCCCGTTGGCCACTTGGATTTCCTCTTTGGAGAAGTGTCTTTTCAAATCTCCCCTTATTTTGACTGGACTTTTTGTCTTATTTGTGTTGACTTGTGTGAGTTCTTTGTGGATCTTTGTTATCAGACCCTTATTGCTTGTGTGTAGGGTGAAGATTTTTTTGCCCATTCAGTTGTTTATTTATTTTTTTTGTTTGTTTTGTTTTGAGTATTCCCTCTTTTGCTCTTTTTAGTATTGCCTCTTCTAGTTTCATGCGGTCCCAGTTGTTATATTTTCCTTCACCTTTTTAGCATTTGTAGATAAGACCTGAAAGAGGTTTCTTAAGTCTAAGTCTTGGAGTGTTTTGCCCCTATTTTTTTCTATGTACTTTATGGTTTCAGGTCAGTTATATGAAGGGTAAAGGACAAACAAACAAAAAACAAAGGGAGAAGAAAAATTTAAAACTAATTCTCAACAAAATTGAAGCATGGAACATGAGAGGGGGAGGGGGAAGCAGGAGTGGGCGGGTACAAAAGACTAAGAAGGTTGTTCACAGGTGTAAGGTGGTGGGAGAACCCTGGGAAAGATTACAATGTAAAATAAAACAAGTAAAATAACAACAACAACAGCAATAATAATAATAATAATGACGATAATAAATGAGTCCTTAGATTGTCATGCCAGCAGCAGTAAAGAAAGCTTGCTTTTTCTCTTTAAGTTAGAGACTATTCTTCTCTTGAAAATTAGAATCTTGACTATCACTTTCTCAAAACCATGATTTGACAACACTTTTGGGGTTCAACACAAGGCAATATTTTGATGAAAGGCCACAAAGACTGCCTGGCAAGGACAGAGGATGCTAATGGCCTTTCAGAACCCTAAGCCATAACAAATCCTGCGCTGCTCACTACGTTATTAACTTAGTAGCTTCGTTGATAATAGCACCTGCTCACAGGTCATGATTCTGTGGGAGAGATAAACTTGGAGCCGACACAGCATCATATCAACATGACGGGTGGTTTTAGCCAGATTATGGATTCACTGCAGTGTCGTTGTTGGGTACTTTTTTCTCCATTCTTTTGCAGCATATTTTGAACTTGAAGATCTGATAGAGGTTTTCATGAGTGATGACATTGTCAGCCAAGAAACTGGGCAATTAGGTATCGAGGAAAAGGGGAAGGCAGGAGCCCGAGTCTCTGACCTTTGTTTTTGATATTAGTGTGAGCGGATGTGGCAGTTCTTTTTAAAGGAAGAGGCTGAGGAAGGAACTTTTCAATCATGTTCACCCGGCGAGCTTGTCTTATCTTACCCTTTTTCTTTATTTGTCCCTTAGATTGCAGAGAGAGATAAACACCACGGAGAACACATCTTCTCCCATGTCCATATTGAACGTGCCACCTGAAATAAATATGCTAAGAGAGTCGTGATGTGATGTGGCATATCGGTGGGGCTGGCCTCACACACACTGTTTGCTTCAGGAGATGGTTGAGAAAAAGAAATGATTGAGGTAATACCTGGAATCAAACTGAAAAAGGCACTTGGTGTGTCCAGGGAGGGTGCTGGTCTCCAGCTGTTAGGTCCACCCCAGCTGCTGGAACAGGACACCAGAAACCACAGCTTGCACTTGACGAAAATGTGTTTCCCATAGTTCCAGAGTCTGGACACCAATGACCAGTGAGGTCTCTTGTCTAGGCTTCAGATTTCTTCATGGCCCTTTGCCTGGCAGAAGGACAAGGTGCTCTGATGGGTCCACTCATCCCAAGCATGAAGGCTGCATTCTCATGGCCCCAGTACCCATGTCATCTGATGCCATCACCAGGCATTAGAACTTCAACATGTGTGTCCAGCAAATGATTAAACCATAGTTCACTGGTTTGCTGGGGTCTGTGCATAGTGTCTCTGCTTATCTCCTGGCAGCCAGAACCATTTCAAGATGGGGATGTTGTCTGTGTCACCACAGAGAGTACTGGAAGCTTAGAGTCTTACTTTTTAAGTGGGAATGTGGGTCTACACCCTTGCAGCAGATGACTCTGATCCTTATTACTGAGGATGTGATGTTAAAAGTCTTTCCTCTGGGCCACAGCGGGTTCAAATGTCATGGGCCATAGAGGGTCCAAATATCATGGACCGTGTCATGATCGAACAGTCCAGAAGGGGAGGTAAGGATTATAGGTGAGTCAAGAAGACCCCGACAGAAGTGGTTCATGGCCTCTCTCTCTGGACTGTGCCCCCCAGTTTATTTTGCACCAGTTTTTTAATTATTATTTTATTATTTATATTTTTATATAATTTATTTACATATAAATTTTACATCATTGCAATCTCAGGGATTTACCCCCCCTTCCCATCCCCCCCTTTCCCTCCTTCCCATAGTTGTGTGCTTCAGTTTGGTTGCACCAGATTTTTATAGTCACCAACAAACAATCAATAACAAAGGGGTTTCACCTGAAGCTTCTCAAGGCATGGCCAAACCTGCTCCACCTGAAGGTGGTATTTCAATTAAGCAAACATTCAGCAGCTTTATCAAGACAGGCCAATAATGAGAGCACACAGCTCCTGACATCCAAAATCATGCCTTGGGGTATTCGCCCTCTCCCAACATCCAAAATGGCCCTGGTGAATCATGCCTTTGGGTATTTGCCCTGTTGGAGGGTCACCCCTAGACATGAAACTGAGTCAAAATTCTTGTTAAGTCTCAAAGTATTATAAGCTGGCCAGCAACTGTCCCTCAGGTAAGGGGACCGCCCCAAACAAAACATAGCAGGGGTTTATAAGGGCAAAACCCACATAGCTACAGTTGCCAAAGGCAAAGCAGACAGGGAGGCAGAAGCAGAAACTGGCCATCAGAAGCAAGGGGAGCATGGGAGCATGTCACCCTGGTCTCCATGTCCTGGTTCCATGGAGGAACTTGACAAATGACTTCTTGGACTGGAAGTCCCTGTCCTGTGCTGACCCATGGAGCTGTTGGTAAGCTGCTGGGAAAAGGGCCTGGGATCTGTGACAGCACCTGTGTGTAATCTCCCACGGTGAGTCTGGGATAGTCTGAGACTTGTGTCAAATGTGGGCTGTGCTGTGAGTGACACTGAGACCATAAGAATAGTGAGAGAGACTCCATCTCTTGGCATCCAGGGGAACTTACAGATGAATCTGTTCCCATACATCGTCCAACTGCAATCTCAGGGAAAACTCCAGGAGAGACTGTCAGGAGGATCTCTTAGTCAGCCCATGAATCATGAGATGGAGGACATGATCACTACAGCTTCAAGCCATCAGACAAAGCGTGTGGACTAGGTATTGAGGTGGTTTGATACAGAGCAATAGATAACCAAGAGCGCTCTCAGTCAGGTTCAAAGCTGAGTTAAAGTGAACTTTATGCTGAGAAGATCCCATTAAGGGTTCTAACATCCCAAGGTGACCCAAGTAATTGAGACATAAAGCATGTTTCCAGGGAACCTTAGAACTCACCTGTCCCCAGGAGGCCCATCTGAGAATTAAAACCCTTCGCCACTCTGCCTGTGCTGCATATCTGCAGCGAAATCCTCACCTCACTCTAAAATTCACTGTCTCCATCTTCATCAGAAGAAAAAAAATGGGAAGTAGAGGAAGAGACAGGAAGTGGATGGTTTTTAGAAAAGATTGAACTGGCCAGGACCTAAGCCTGGCTGGGTGAGCGAGAAGGAAGAAGAAAAGGCAGGATGAAGTCAACTTTCTTAAATCTTAACTCTCTTCTTATTTCTTATAATTTCGATAAAATTTTATACTTGTATAGCTTTGGTGATTTTCAGGACCCCTTTTCAGCGGGAGTGGGTCATTTGATGCTTATAATCATCTTGTTAAGGAGGCCAAGCTTTGTTCCTCCTGGTTTATGGATTGATTATGAAAGTCATTTTAGGTAGTGGGAGCTCGCCTTTTGGTCAGCTCTTCTGCGCTTTATAAAACACATGCTCATGGGGTTATTGCAACTCAATTTGGGGACTGATGGAGTGGGTTGGAGGCAATTCCCCTTGGCCTCTCCCTGCATTCTCCTCACCATCCTGCAGCAAATCCTGCAGTGCCCTGCAGGTTCAGAGCGATGCTGTGTTTTGAACCAACCCTGAGCTTGGTGAGCCAAAAGTGCTTTGTTTGCCTTCAGTTTTCTTCCCTCTACTTGTTTGTAAGCTTAACTAGTTCTTGTTTTTTGACCCTGTTGCTTCTCTCTTTGCCTTACTGGAGGTTCTACTGGGCATCTTTTGAGAGTCTTCCTCTTTGTGGACTTACTTGGGGCATAAATGACACCAACAGTGCCATATTTCCACTCAGTCGCCCACTCACCTATCTGCTCTTTCCATCCTCCCCTCTTCCTCCCTTCCTCTCTTCCTCTCATATAGTCTATGTCCATTCATTCACCTATTCATCTATCCATTAATTCATTCATCTTTCCACCCACTCACTTCCATCAGAAATAAAGCAAATGAAAAAAGAATAAGACATATTAAGATGCTGGCATCTATCTTTTTATCTCTCCTTTCATCCGTCTACCTCTTCATCCATCCACGCCTCTATTTATCAATCCATCCATTCACCCAGCCATCCAGCATATGACACATAATATCTGTCCTTAAGAACCTAATTATCAGAAATAAACTATGACTCTCATTTGATTATAAAGTTATAAATAAGCAGGCATCTTATTTCATTGTAACATAGAATGGTTCCCATATTTTTAAAAGAAGATTAATTATATCCTATTTCTACTTTCTGGGACTTCTGTGAGGATTTGAAAGACAAAACACCAAACCGTATTGCTTGGAATTCTCTGAAGATGCCAGTGCAACAAAGAACACCACAATTAATGTTCTCAGTAACTTACAATTATGGCCCTCAAGCAGAAACCCAAGCTGATAATTCAAGCGCAGAGCGCTACATTCCATAATGATCCTCCAGAGAGGAAGAAATGGAAGCAAAGTTGTGCCAAAGATGATTTATTCTAAATAAAATATAAAGAAAATTATTTTTGGCTGTGATAGTTTTTCTCTGTCTGTCCCTTAGAATGGGGATGGTTGGCCATTATGGGTCGACGGGAAGAAACTGCAGCAAGTTGCTGAATTTACAAGTTGCTTTTAAAAATAAGTTTTATAGCAAGGAGAGCTGGAGCAGTTTGTCTACTGTTCATGGTCCCTGTTAAAATTTGGATACTTGTAAATGCTGGGAAAAGGTGAGGAAATGAAGTAGTGTTTTGGGCTCAGATTCAGGACAGAAACTTACCCAGACTTGGGATGTAATGTCTGATAGGAAACAGCAAATTCCCTCGCTCCTTGTGGAAATGTCACTTGATAATGAGTTTCGACCCAATTTCTTTCCCTGTAGCAGCATAGTGATTTTAATCACTGGGGACACATTCTGAAGCCTTTTAAAAAGTTATTCTCCTGATTAAACAAAAACAGCCTCCTTAATCCGACCTAATCGTACATGGCATCCCATTACCATGGTATATTTTACTCAAGATTATAGTGATCTTGACTCACAAAATATTAACCTTTAGACCACTTGTCTTTTAGGGTTTTCTGGGGGCTTATTCCTGGATGTGCTCCATAGTTGTAAAAATTTGATTTGCATATTATTGCAGAGCATTAACATATATTCCCTTAGTTTCCCCACCCTCCCCCAAAATCCCCACTCCCTGAGGTTGCTTTTAAGTGAAAATGTGATCAATAAAATTATTTTTACGGCTGTTATTTCCGGCTGAATTGTTTTCATTCATTCATTCATTCACTCATTCATTCTTTCATCTTTTCCAAATGGCAAAAGGGGAAACTGTGAACCAACAGTTCACAAGTAAGACTACCTCCCACTTTTTTACTGATTTGTGTGTTCTAATCAAGTGCTTTTCAGAAGACACTATGAGATTCCCATCTATGTGAGGACTCGGAGGAGGCCAGACTTTGAAGACAGTTCCAGTTTTAATTTGGATTCGTTGAGAAGAAGAGGACAAACCACAATTATCCTCAGAACCAGTAGGATCTAGTGGAAAATGCCTGAATTTGAAGCCTGTTGAGAGCTTGGTTCAAGTGCTTTTATTGGTCTCATTAACTGAACCTCAGCCCCTCTGACTTCCTTTTCCTTATCTATAGAAAGTGATAATTAAATGGGTTGAAAAGAGCACAGAAATGGTCCCCAGTTTGAGGACAGATAAGGAAGGGAATTGTATTGCTTTCTCACTGGTTTACTACCAAAGGATCAAATATCTACAGATATGCATAAAAGAAGCAAAGGCTACATGAGTGTTGGGGCAGAGCTGGGCCCTCACATCCTGCCCATCACAGGGAAGCCTATGAAATGTAGCCATCTGTGCTGCTGAGATGGGGGAGGAACTCCCCCTTCACATGCATTAGCCGCAGGAGAACTCACTTTGGCTCTCCCATGCTCTTCTGGAGGACTTCCAGCAGTCTTGTGCTGTCATGCAATGTCTGGTGATGGAGATATGTCCTGAGAAATGGATCATTAGACGGCCTCATCGTTGTGTGAGCATCAAATGACAATGCTCCCACACGAACTTAGATGGCACAGCCTATTGTACCTCCACTACCCCGTCCTGGGCAATGGCATCTGGTCTACTGGGACCACCTGTGTGAATGGCCACTTTGATGGAAACATCCTTAAGCTTTGCCTGATTGCACTTCTTCCCTCTGTGGGCACCGTTGGGGCAGTCAAGAGCACCTTCAGCCCCTCCTTTTCCATCGTTATGCACCATTTCCTTTGGGTGACCTGACACTGTGTGACCAATTTGGTGTTTCCATGACTTCTTCTACCACCTACCTAGAGATGACATGCAAATCATCTCTGGCTTCTACCTCTAGCCGTGATGTCCTACTAGACACTAATACCGGAATAGCCCCTTGGAAAGCTGAACTCATTCAGTCCAAACTCAACCCTAGATTCAACCATCCTCACACACATTCCCTTTTAATGACTGGAACCATCGCCTGCTTATTGTCCCAACCCAGAAGTCTGAACACCGCACCACTGCTGACTTTTGTGCTGAGCTTGAAGCCCCACCACCGTGGAGTCTGTGAGAGAGAGAGATGGGCTGTGGCCCTCCCGCCCCCTCCCCACAGCGCGCTGTTTCTTCTCTCTGATGAATGAATGTTTGGTAGCTGAGCAGAGAGCAAATAGGTAAGTCAGCAGGTGTTCTGACTCCTTCAGGGGCTCCTCCATAGGGTCGATGAGCTGGCCAGGCTTTTCCTCCTTCCGCCATTAGCCTCTATGACCCGGACCTGTGGTGTTGTGCTCTCCCAATGATGATGCACACCTGGCCCGGTGGGTTTGCGGATGCGTGAGTGGGTTCACCTGGGCCTGGGAGGAGGAGAGCATCGCATGACAAAGCATGAGAGACACTCGAGAGAAAGGGGCTGGGGAAAGAGTGTGAAAATTCCTGCTGGGTGGGGGTAGGGAGCTCCCGGCCTCCCAGCATCCCTGGCCATGCCCTGCCCTGTGTGTCTGTGCAACTGCTGGAACCAATAAAGACCCTCCCAGGAGCCTGATGCCTGCGCTGCCACTGGTGTCACAAGCACAGTGCCTGCACTTCCTCCGTCCACTCTCCCTTCACTCCCAACGAGGCTGCCTCAGAAGGTGTCCCACACACCTGCGCCCGGACGTTCACTGCAGCACTATTTGTAATTGCAATGGCCTGGGAACAGCCCAAATGCCCAAGACCAATCACTGGATGAAAAAGAAGTGGACTATGTGCACAGTGGACTATTACTCATAAATTTGATGAGTTTGAGATCGCATGGACAGACCTAGGAGGAATCGTATGCGCAGAAACAAGTCAGAAAGAAAAAGACAGAAGCCAAATGGCTTCACTAATAGATGGGGCAGAGGAAAAACAAACAAAGGCCAGGAGGAAAAGTCAAAACAAGCTAACAGCCAAACAGAAGTACACAACTGGGGGAGGTGGGAGGGTGGGAGAGGGTGGGAAAGGTCAGGGAGGGAAGGCGGTGGGTGAACCCCGGGGATTACAAGATGTGAATTTATATATAAATAAGTTATTTAATCGAAACAACAAAAAACAAAACAACAAAACAAAACCGAAAACAACAACAACAAAAAGGTGTCTGACCACCACCTGGTCTCCTGCTGTGTGGGGTTGTGTATGGGGGGGTAGGGGATGGGGGAGGTGCAGGTGTAGACGGAGTAACTGAGACCCTCCTGCGCAGGCTCTTTAGCAGTTCCAGAAGCTACACAGACGTACCAGGCAGTGCCGGGCAGGGATTGGGTGGGCCTGGGAGGCAGGTGAGCCCCCCAGGAATCCTCCTACTCTCACTGGTCTCTCTCTGGTGCTCTCTCATGCTCTATCTATTCTCTGCACACCCCCATCCCATCTCTCCCAGGCCCAGGTGTGCACACTCACTCATGTGCATGCCCTCCAGGCCACACCATCACAGGGCGATGCAATTCTTTTTAATTAATTAATTAAATGTATATAGCTTTCACATCTTTGTATTCCCTGGGGCTCACCCACCACCTCCCCTCCCTGATCGTTCCCACCCATAGCCCCCACCCCCCCAGCTGTGTGCTTTAGTTTGTTGTTGGCTTGATTGGACTTAGTGGTCTTTTGTTCATTTTTCCTATGTCCCATATATTAGTGAGACCATTTGGTTTCTGTCTTTTTCTTTCTGACTGGTTTCTGCTACTATGATTTCTTCTAGGTCCATCTATGTTACCATAAATTTTTCAGATTTATCATTATTAATTGATGAGTTATATCCCATTGTGTATATAGACCACCTCTTTTTCATCCAGTCATCTGTCTTGGGACATTTGGGTTGTTTCCATGTCCTTGCAATTATAAATAGCGCTGCAATAAACATCCAGGTACAGATTTGATGGGAATGTAAACTGGTCCAGTCACTATAGAAAGCAGTGTGGAGGACCCTCAAACTACTGAAAATGGAACTACCATTTGACACAGCAATCGCTCTTTGGGGAATCTACCCAAAGGAGACCTCAATGCTTGTCCAAAGGGACGATGCAAGTCTACAGAGACTGGTTACACAGACTGATGGAGGAAAGAGCCTGACTGACTCACTTGCCATGCAAGGGAGAACAGTAACTGGAACAGGTGAAGACATAAGTGCCTGGGTTCACGCCAGCCTTGGTCTTCCAGCTTTGACTGCGGAGACAACATCTGAGGCACGATCGTTGCCAAAGACAGCGGAAGAGAGGGGGGAAGGAGGGGGGGTCTTCCTGGGTGGGTCAGTCTGCTTCAGTGGTTCAGTGCAACAAGTTACTGAGCGGATTTGCAGGGTGAGAGAGGGTTGTCCCTGGGGCTGTGGCCTCAGGAAGGGCCTCAAGGACCAGACAACACAGGCATTCCCATGCCAGGACCTGTTCTCCTTGATCCCAAGCACGATTGGGTGGCTCTGGACTAGAATATTTAGCTTTTACAACACCTTGACATCAGAAAACCATGAATAAATAAAATTGCAAAATGAAAATGCAATTCAAAAGGATTCTGTGTGCTAATGCCCTTTTCAGTAAGTGTCTTGGAAAGAAAACTGTGTGATCAACCATGTCGCTTCAATTTTCCCCTTGGGGATATTTTATCCACAGGCTTTGATGTAGAAAAATGTGATTAAAAAAAGCTGCACCACCAGGACTCCCAACGGTGGGTATTCAGGGTGTTCACGATGCGGCTGGGCCTGCAGCCTGCGGTCGGGGTACCCTGCTGTTTCTCTGTTTCTCCTCCAGGTGCTGTTCCTGGGGTGACGATGTGCCCCTAAGAAGCGCAAGGTTAATTCCGAATGCATTAGTCAGGAAGCAGCACATGAATCTACTCCTATGTAGAGAGAACTCAGAACAGCTCCTGACAGAATATAATTTCTGAGAACCACGTTTAAGTCAGGAACCCATGGTCAAATACGCTTGGAAGCGCTGGATTAATTAGAAACACCTTTTCCCCTTCCCCATCTCTCGCCCTCTCTTCTCTTTCTGAAATCTTAGCCATGAATTTCTCAAAGACTGTAGTGTGTGGAATGAATTTTCAAGAAGGGAGGACAGTCAGTGGTGTTTTAGAGACTTCTTTGAACATAAGGAGCTGTGTCTTTGCTTACCACAGGAAATGCCCTCTGGGAACCTGCACTTGTGAGTGATGAGGTTGCCACCCATGGGACTGGTGAGAGAAACCTGTGAGCCAGGTTCTGACTCTGGAGTGGCCTTGCCTTGAACCCAACAGAGGCCAGCAAGATGATGCCAGTGAAGAAGACAAGCTTTTCTGAGCTTCCGGTTGGTTTTCTGAGGAAGGACAGAGGATGGGCATGTGGGAGGAAAGGGGTTATGCATTTGTTCTAGTTTCAGTTTCATCTAATTTTCAGCTCTTCCTGGTAATAACATGGAGTTTCACTCCAGGAGACCTGGTCAGGGAGCTTCTCCAAGTCTGCCTGCCATTTTGCTAAGTTGATTGGCTTAGGGAGATCCCTGGCTGGCTGGGAGTGGAGAGAACTGCCCCAGTCCTCCAGGGATGGTATGGGGGTTCTCACACCGCCTGTGGGATGACAGACTGGGAAGAATTTGGGCAAGCAGGTCCCTGGTTTTGGTGCTAGAAGATCCCAGGCACATGCTTTCCCCTGCATGCTGCCCCTTATTCAAGAGAAGCCCTTGCTAACTTGCTCTAATTTTCTTGCCTCAATCCTTTCCTCAGCGAAATGTGAATCTATAGATTTACGTGTCAATGGTTTCATCTGTCAAATAAAAGCACTATGCTAATGGCCTGTAAAACTCTTTCTAGTTCTGATGTTCTGTTAGCTTTTAAATATCTCTGTCTCTAGCTCTGTGCATGTACACATATACATATATGTGCATATGTATAAACGTGTGTAAACAAATAGTTCATCAAACCATTTTTGTAGTAACAAAAGAGCCAAAATAATTTCTTGGCTTTGATGCCTATAATATCTCATGTATATTTTGAATGACTAGAACAAAAACACAGACTCTCAGAAGGAAGAAACAGTATAAAACTGACATGATGTCAGTGAAAGGTAGAAACGGTTCCTGAACGTATCTCTCTACTTCAGACTCATTCCTTTATTCACTCAGCAGAAACTTTTAGGATTTTTAATTAAAAATTTAAGTTTACTCTTGGAATAGCTAATAACTAGACCAATAATGAAAGTCTGTGTTATCATTCCTGAAGTGTCTGGTAGAAAATGTTTGAAGACTACTTTTCCTACTGACCATGAATACTTATTAATAATGGTTATGTGACTTGGCATATTCTTTCTGATATTTGCACTATTTTTGCAGGGCTCCGGTGAGTCACCAACATTGTCTCATTTGCAAATAAAATTATGGAAAAAGGGAGTGTTTGGCTACTTAATCTTTATGTAGAAACAAGGGCAGGAAGCCGGAAGTCTCTTGGAAGCTGTGAAGTTAGTGATGGGACTTGGGATTAAACCACCATTCTTCTTGCTTCCACACCTTTGACTGACTGATGATGTCGTATTTGTGCTCTTTTTAATAATGAAGATGATGATTCTAATAAAAATGCTTGGCTTTACTATTTTGAGCAATTCAATCTGCTGACTCCAAGTCCCTCTCCATTTTTTTTTTTTTTTTGCAGGGGGGAACTATACAAAGCTGGGAGCCAAACTTAGAATTCAGACAGACTCCTCTTCCTCATTCCTCATCACTGCATACTGCCATGTCAATCTTCAAAACACTCAGTAGATACACTGTCTCCTCTCTCACTGCTGTTTTAAGCCATGATTTTCATCACATTCTGTATACATGGATGGTAGGATGAGTTCCTAGACCTGCCTCTCTGCTTCCAGACTCTCCTTGTCCAGTCTCCCTTCACCAGTGGACTAGTAGACCCTATTAGTAGACCAAATTCCAGACATATTCACTGTGTGACACCCCTAAGGAACCTAGAACTCCCAGAAGTCAGCTGCAACCCTCCATCTGATGACTTTTGAGGTTTCCATACATGGAGCTTGTTTTAGTCATAATAATAAAGCAGTAGTAGTAATAATAACGATGATGAAAAAGAGGAGGATGATGATGATGTCACAGACTAGGGGCTTTAACCACAATTTTTTCTCACATCCTGGAGGCTGGAGATCCAAGGTCAAGGGCCAGCAAAGTAGCTTTTATGCTGAGATCGCCTCCCTCCCAAGGTTTGAAGGTGATGCTCTGACCACTCACAGGACCCAATTTTGGGGCCCCATGGGAGAGAGAGCAAGCCAACTCTCCCACATGTCTCTTCTATGGATGCTCTTGCTACCAGACAGGCTTCTGGTCCTCCAGACCTCATCTGACCCTAATTATCTCCCAAAAGCTCCATCTCCAGCAGTCCCGTCATTATATTGGGAATTAGGGATTCCACCTGGGAATGTTGGGGGGCACATATTCAGTTCCTCACAAGGCTCCATTGGTTACCTGCCTCAGTGCTGTTGTTCTGGGGTGTGGGCTCTCCCCAGCTTTCTCAATGCTGGCAGCCCCACACCCAGAGGTTCTTCCACGTGGGCTCCTGTCTCTGCGGACCACCAACCTCCCTCTCTCCTAATTCCTGTCCTACCCACTTCCCTCAGAAGGCTCTTCTTCTCTTGCATATCTTCAGATTAAGCAAAGCCTTCAAGGTTTGCACCTGCTCCAAAAAAAGTTTTTGCCATCCTCTCCAGATTCCTGGCAATATCCTCTTCCCATGAACTCTTAGAGTTATTTGGCAATTATCCCCTAATTCTTTTAGAGTAGTGAGATATCCTATTGGATGTAGAGTCTACCCGGCTGTTTTCCATTTCAGAATCTTAAATGATAATCCTAAAACCCCAGCAAGGTAGGAATTATTGTGATTTCTATTTTACACAGAAGGAAATGGTAGTCCAGGGAGGTGGGATGATTTTACTGCTGGTCACCATTCACACACTTTTCTGTCTCTGAAATTCACTATCCTAAATTAATTTCTTATTTCATTTCATGACCCTGTCTTGTTTCTCACATATTCCAGTTTATGTTAGCCTCTACAAGCTCTATAAGCTCAATTTAACTCTTTGAAATTTTTTTGGGGGGGAGAAAAAAATGATACAGTGAATCTTCATGAAGGAGTTCAAAATTTCCTTCACTTCATTTTTCTTCCCACTACATAGTAAACTAGGTCATTTTATGATAAGCAGTGGTTTCTCCATTTAACCAGTTAAAAACTGACAGAAATGGGGACTTCATTCCCACATTCTAGTTACCAACACATATAATTCCTTTTAATTTTTCCATGTGAAAATGTTAATGCGAAACTCTTGGCAAAAATAATAGTCATTCAACACAGCTGCTGCCATTTTTGTTTGTTATTACTGCAAAGAGGAGATTTCAGTTCTCCAGAGCCTGATCTCAGAAGAGTCTGGCCTCCCACACAGAAGATGAACTCTAGGGTTACAGCCATTAGGTGGGGGTGAAGGAGTGTGAAATAATTTAATGGCAGAAACCCCCCAATCACACCTGATCCCAATCTGTCCAGACATCAATGCAAAGAAACCACTTACAAATTCTTTCAGAGTGATACCAGATCAGGGCCATTTAATGTGCATGGAAAAAGCCAAGTTAGGAATCAAGTTCAGACATGGGGAGGTGTGAGATCTCCAAGTGGAGCCAAGTTAGAAAAAGGTTAGCCCTCAAAATGGCCAAATGAAACAAGACAGAATGAAAGGTAACTCATCGCTCTGGGCACTTATAAAGCTACACGTGGGAACTTTTGAAAATGAAGTTAACGCTGACTGTGTCTTATTTTGCTTGGCCGTTTCATGGGCTAACCTTTTAGGAATTTGGCTTCAACTGGAGATATCACACTTTTATGTGTCTGAACTCCCCCCTCAGCTCACTTTCTTGGTGTATATATAGAATAAAAAATATCAGATCTGGTGTTACATTATTAAGTTTAATCAGAGGGAAAGATAGAAACAAAATATGAAAAAGAACAGAATGTGCTGGAATAACAAAGCAATTAGATGACCAAAGACAATTAGCTTGTTTTTTTTCTTTTAAACATATCTTTATTTAAAACTATACAACCTATTAAAGGAACACATTTGACTGAGCAGTATCGGCAAGGCACATAGTAATTCTTACAGGTGACATCTGAAAATACGCTAAAAACATGACCATAATTTTATTCCTATTGCGTTAGCATTGGCTTTTATTGTTATTTGTGCTTTAAGGGTACCTCTTAAGTGTTGCTACTACACCCCACCCATCACCAAGGAACTATCAGACCCTCCCCCATTCCTTCCCGGTTTACTTCCCTTGTCTTGACCTCAAAGGGTTGAGTAGTCAGCATTGGCAAAGATTAACAAGGAAGCTCTTTGGGGGGAATCCCCAAAAGGAGCCTCATTCGCTCTCTGCCAAGACACTGAGCAGCAAGCTGGCTTGCAGGCATGGCTGGAAGGTGGGCACGCTCGCCTTCTGTTGCGCCATCCACAGGTAATGCTCTTCCTGCCAAAGACAGCACCCGTCCAGCATCTTCAGAGCTGGGCACTAATCGATGATGTGTGGGTACAGAGTTGCTGGTGGGTCCTGGGGCTGTGTGCGAGGTGGGAAAGGGGCATGTTGAGAACAGGATGAAGAAAGTGCTTTCCAGGGTGTTTTCCCGAGATGTTCTGTGTCATACCTGTCAGCAGACTTCCTCGCGCTGAAGCTGCAAATGTAAGCAGCTGCTCGCCCATGCAGTGTTGGCTGCATAGATTAGCAAGGCAGAATTCCAGGGCATTTGATTAACTCGTACATTTTAATTACAGCACAGTCAAGAAGACATCTTACTGAGATCCTGTGAGCTCCCATTCTGCGTCACCACCCCTCACGTCCCATGATCTTGCATTGAGTTCGTCTTCTAGAGAAATCTAGTGACCAGGTTATACGTTTCCACTCCTTCAACAAAGCCTGTTCAACAAAGCAAGGAACAGAAATGTCACAGATTTGGATATAGATTTGCCCTGCGTGTTCTGGTTCGATGTTGCAGAGGGTCAATGTCTTTTCCAGCATTTGTGTTTCCAAAAGTTCTCATGGTTAGCTGGACAGTCCAGTCCTGGGTTCATTCAGATACAAACCTGCAGAGGTGATCTTTTCTAGGGTCAGACCCCAGGCAGCATTCTCAGACAGGCTCAGAGATGGCGCTCTAAATAAACAGGTGCATTTAACTCCCTGCCCAGCCTTCTGACTGCCACACAGCTCCAGGCGAGTCTCTTAAAAATTCCTGGGCACTTTTTAGTTGGCAGTTTTGTGTTGAGGCAAATATTGGCAAATGAACACACAGCTTCTGTTCCAGCTTCCCTGTGGTTCCCTTCCTGATCAACTCCAGGATTCTGGCAACACTGGAGGCCTTCATCTGCTGGTCTCCACCATTTCTGGCCAAGGAGGCCCCTGGGAGGTGGTTTAGAATTACAAACGCTCTGCTGGTTCATGTCCATGGGATGACTAATTAGGAAATCTATTTTTCTCTGTGAAGAATATCTTGAATCTATTGGTCTCCTACTGAAATTCCTAGAACGAAGGCAACATTTTATGACTTGACCAGGCATTGTTCTGTGGGATTGCGTGTGTCTGCCTTATTATTTTTTTCTTAGACAACCAGGGCCAGCTTTGCTAAGCATCTGTTCCATGAGGTTTGGTCCACATTCCCCAGGACACACTTCTAAAAATCAAAGATCCCTTTGAAGTGGTTTATACTTTTAAATGACTAAACCTTTTTCTTTTCTCGTTCCACAAACCTCACACGGTTCTTCTTAGTGTTGTTAATGGTCATTTTAATCTTGCAGCTCTGTGGTTTCTCCTCTTAAGCAACCTGTAAGTATGCCAGAATCTAGGTTGATAGATAATTTATTAGGAAGACATTTCATGTAGAGAGATGAAAAATTAAAAGAAGTTTTATGCCTTCATCAGATATTAATTATACAGCTGCTCTGTGCTAGGTGCATAATAAATGCATATTTACATCCATATTTTAGAATAATCTAGATATTGTATGAGCTTGACTGGAATTTTCCTTTATTTGGGTGAACATCATGTGTAAAATGATTTCCTGGGAGAAATGGATCTACTGCTAGAATTTGAGAAAAGATATCTGATTCAGAGAAGAAAGAACGTTTTCCAAGGAGGAGGGAGGAGGGCCAAAGAGTGGAATAAAAGTTAAAAAGGCTGAATCAAGGATGCTTTTCTGTCAGAGAGGCTGTGACTAACTGACTTTTGTAAAATAATTTATTTAGTGACATGAAAACTGGTGAGAGTAACATAATGAAGTCGGAAAGAGACTACTCTGAAGATCATGGCCGGAAGTTAATTTGAACATTTCAAATGGTTGAGAGGCTGACTTGCAACTCTTCTTTACGCTGAGATAGATCTTCTGGACTAGCCATGCATACCTTTTTGAATTGTTCATCAGGTCATATGAATGAAGGGTTCCAAGTATACAAGACAGTGGACAGTCTCCCAAGAAAGGCCTTCCTTTTAGTCCTTGTGTCTAGCTGCTGGATTGTGGTTTTGAAATCGGGCAACAAAACCAACACAACTGAGTACTTAATTAGTACTTAATATACTTACAAATAGGAGCAGCTTGCCCTTTAAATCCAGGCACTCATCAGGTTCATCCCAGTCTGTGCGAGCAGTAGCAAGGTCATACTATCTTCAAAAGGGGCATGAACAGATTTAATCACTTCTAAAAAGACAAAGTAAACAAAAGTCACTGAAGGTGCAAGGCACTGCTTTGATTATTTTATCAACCAGTTTCATCTCTAGTCCAAAAAACTGCATGTGGGTCCTTAGCCACACGTCTCCACAAAATGGCGGCCATTCCACCTTCAAGCCAAATGAAGAAACCAGAATGGCATGGTCATCCTCCTTGAAGAGCAGGAGATTCAAATCCAGCAAAGAAACCAAGATGGTCTTGTTGATCCTCCTCCAAAAGGCACAGCTCCAGCATTCTTTTTGCTGTAACTCTGAAGTGGCTCAAAACCAGCAAGACTCACTTGATACAACAGCAGCAACCACTTTGGATGTCTCTTGATGAAAACAGCAACACATCAAGTTCTCTTCAGGTCAACAGACAATTCCCAAGCTTTGCAGTTTCCAAGTTAAAACACGTCTCCAAGTACCGAATTTTCAAGTCAGCTCACACAGGACACAGGTTTCTCCTGCAATCTTTCCCAGGCTCCTCAGTGGCCTGGAGTGGGGATGGAAGCTCACACAATCACTCCTTCCCTGTCTTGCTTCCACATATAGCACCAACAGCTCTGAGACCTCAGCCTCCTTGCTGCTCCTCTGCTTTATCACTTCTCCAGCTTTCTCTCCCCATTAAATCCCCTTTTTCTGTTCCTCTTGAGAGAAGGCTTGATTTCCCTTATCCAAGTCTCTGCCCACCAGGCCAGAATGGCTGCTGTCCTAATGCGGCATTACCTTGCTGGGGTCATGGCTCCCCCAGTTACACCACAACATCCCTATCAGTGTTGCAGTTCTAGAGTATCACAGGACCATAAATGATTGTACAAAAGTCCACAGGTTTATAGACAAGTGTGAAGCCTGCAGGGGCTCACCTGGAGGACACAGAACCATACCCAGGTCACTCTCATTTTTACTGAGAAGTGAAATCCAAGGGAGGGGCAAGGGATATGGGTGTGAAGGGGATGTGACATTTCTGGGCATCAGCCAGGAATGGATGATCTAAGGGCTTGTCTGAGGGCTTCAAAGTTCTGGTTCATCCCATCCTAGGATGTGTCCATTGTTTTCCAATAATTCCTCTGTATCGGTGCTTTTGTTTTCTTGATATGGTTTGTCCCATTGACCTACCACTGGGCCATCAAGACCTCTGGTGACTGGGAGACATGGCTGAGAACTCTGGTGGTTAGGAGACATGGCTGAGAATTGGAGGAGTCCAGATTCCCACACTCAGCACCAGGCCTGAAGTGTGCCATATTCGCTGTGAGGTGATGAAAGGACAGGTCACAGACAGGTCACCCCCAGTGCAGGAACACCCCACACACGCTCCCAGCTGGTCAGCGATTCCTCTTCCACTGAATAATTGCTCTTTATATTTTGACTCCTCACTCTTAATCAATTCATAGAGACTCAGAAACTTTTCTAAATAGAAACACTCCATCTGAGCGGTGGTAAACAAGATGCTAGTGTTTGCATAATGGAAAACAAATTATGCAGACGAACTGTGTGTAATGACTTCGAAAGAAAAAAAGATGTGACAATTTTTAACCTGATCCTGCTTCCTTAATTGCTTCGGCATGTGCGAATCGGGGAGCCACTCAGGCATGCAAATTTTAGCACCTAAGATCCCCTTGGGCCTTGGGGTCCCTTTGACCACCCCCCCCGCCCCCATCCAGCAAGGCCCTCTTACACACAGCAAATAAACATCATGGTTGAAATGCCTGATGACGGTGATTTTGAACCTATTCACTGGAGTAAGAGTCATGGGTTAAAGACGTCCACCCAGAACTCACCGAACCATAAAAATGTCCTGGGAGCAAAATGTTGCTCTTCGCCAATGTTGGTGCCCATCAAGGATCGCCTAGTGCCACTTGACAGCAAAGACTTATGCAGGATCATTTGTTTGCAGTTTTAAGTGACTATTTATTTATATTATAAATGCTTCTTTTCCTTTATTTTTATTGCCTTCCATACTTTCCCCTTATGAGTTTGAAAAAAATATTGAGGAACAGTACCGCGATAAAAGTGAGTCAAGTCTCTGAGGGGAGTTTAATGGAACAGTTTGGGCTTCATACATCAGGAATTATCTTTCACCAGGGACTTTACCATTCATCCAGTGGTGGCTATTCTCCCAGGTGTGGAGAAAGGGCCCTCCATCCTCACCACAGCCCTGACTGTACCCCATGGATGATGAACATGTCGGATGGGATCCTGTGTCTCACAGATGCAGCAACTGAGGCTGGTGGAGGATAAACCACAAAGCCAAGGTCACACTGTTGCTTTCGTTAGTGACAAGCCCATTGTGGGATTCCTGGGCCTCTCTCTCTCTGGACCAGCAGGTTACCTTCAGCTACAGTTGTTGACTGAGTTCATTATTTCTTGGTGCAGTTGACTACTATTTGTCTGAAGGGTTGGGCCACCCAACAAAAGACATGGCCTTGAGCTTAAGAAGTTTCTTCCCTTGTCTGGGAGCTGAGGATGTCTAAACAGAACTAACCAAAATGGCAGGTGGACATGTCTCTGGAATTCTGTGCAGGAAAGGAGAGGTGAGCCTCAAAGGCACAGCTCAGCATTTTAGACAAGGTAAGCTCCCAGTTGGGCTGAAAGCACTTGTCTCTGAGGCAGAAAGCGTGGCTTTGCAGGTAGTATCTGCCACTTTGGCCCAGTAGATGTCATTCTACCAGAAGGTGCAAATTTGCTTGAGGAGAGAGACCTGCAGTCCATTGGGAAGCTACTCCGGGCAGCGTTATTCTCAGAGGGGGTTAGAGTGGGCTTCACGGCAGAGGTGGCACTTAGATGGGACTTGGAGGGTAGGTACATTTTGGGAAGTGATGAGACCCGAGGAAGATGCTGGAGAGTCACAGAGCCAGAGTCAACTAGGTTTGGAGGAGTGATGGGTCTATCTTGTCAACATACAAGTTTTCTGGGAAAGTTACTGGAGATAAGTCAGACTTAAATGACACCTGTCCACACCAGGCAGGATGCGGGAAGGAGAACGCAGGGCCAGGAGGAGTCAGAGGTGGCATCTGAGCTCACCCAAGGCCAGGGTTTGTCTTTGGCCATGTAGTGTTTCTGTCTGGGATTTTCCCTCACAGACTCTTATTTTGTTACCAAGCACCACAACCCAGTGAAGACTGTAGTAATTATGTGAAAAGGCAGGGGATAGAGATTGAGGAATTATTTCCGTAAACAGAAGGGTATTTCCTGAGGCCAAAAAATGTGAGTTATTTCCTTTATTATTTTTACGTTTAGCTAAATGCCCGCTAGTCCTTGGAGGGTCAAAAATAAACTCTTATCTTTAGCCAGTCTTCTTATCTTGGAAACTTTGAAATCATTTTTAACTTTTGAGTTGCAGAACAAGCATCCTTAACAAAATTATATGGTACTTTCTTTGATTTCTGATTTCTATCTCTGTTGTCGCTCTCTCTCTCTCTCTTTTTTTTTGGATAGTATTGAATGATTTATAAAGCAAGTTATGGGGATTTGTTATTCTTGAGTACATAGAAAACTGTCAAATGACATTAACTTATATTAGAATAGGTGTAAGTTTACATACTTTTTCTTATTTCAATGAACTGCTAGTGAAAAATAAGGTTTTAGGAAGCAAAAATAATAAAGTAAAACATTCTGTTTCTAATTCAGATTTTTTCTATTTCATGGCTATAAATGTAAGCCTTTAGGAAGCTCTGCTAAATATCCTCCTGAATTGTATGCTTCATGCTAACTTATTGTTGTTGCTAACTTATTGTATGGTCTTCTCTCCTCTCAGGCATCTTTCATTTGTAGATTTGGCCCATTTTAAAGTTTACCTCATTATTCTTCATAGAGAAAATGAACAGAAAGCAGAAAACAGCTACTTCTTGACATCATTTTATTTGGTCAAGGAAAGATGTTAGACTTAGTCTCTGCTTTCCAGGGTCATGTTATCTGACTGAGAGAAGGATGTCTGAGGAAGAATAGTTAGAATGTACAGATTGGGTGCATGACACAGAGAGTTCCAAGCATCCTGAGACAGTGGGTGGCAAATGTGCCCCGACTGTTCTGGACCTCTCTTCATGAAACTGGTAGAGCCAAATGTGTGGGCAGAGTGAGAGGTGTTTTCCTGAGCTAGAGAAACAGGTTGTCCTGCTGAAAGGAAATGACTAGAGTTAGAGCAGTTTGAAAACAGTGAACAAAAGTTGGAGTGAGATGTAGACGGGTTTGAATCCCGAATCAAACTATTATTAACTAAGGGTCTAAACTATGCTGTAAGAGCCTCCTCTCCCTCCATCCTTCCCTCTTTTCCTCCCTCCCTCATTCCTTCCTTCCATCTTTCCTTCCAATAGTTTACTCCTAGTACTTGTTGGATATGCTATTAAATTTTGGGTCTATAGAATTTTGGAGGAGAGAGAAACTACAGGAACTGAAATCAACAGACTAGTTGTCTAGATATGAGGAATGTGAGTCCATACTGGAGTATAGGGGAGGGGCTGGATTTAGAAGGACTTTAAATCAATGCTACACAGGTCACTTTAAATGGTGACTCCTAGAAGATAAGGAAGTGTAGACAATGGCTCTAGGTTTTCAAGTTGGGCTAACATGAAGAATTTAATCTACAGAAAGAATTGAATTAAGTAATTAGGTACATTTTGGTGTAAAAAAGAGAGGTGTCATTTTAAAGTAGTAGTGTTCTATGTGATATGGAACTGGAGTTCAGGGTTGAAAATGTAGATACTGGAGACATTATCAGGGTAAAGCTAAAGGCTTTAAGTTGAATTTAATGAGACAGATTTACTATAGAGGAAGACGAGTACGTAAATATTGAAGATGTTCTCAGCTGACATAAGGGATCATGGAAAGACGAAGAGAAGACTTATTAGAGGAAAGCAGAGAAGCCAAATGCCCTATGTGTTGCTATTTTCAACAAAGATTTTTCACAAACTTTTCTTGAACCAATATTAGCATCTGTTATAAGCTTAGATTCAGTGTCTTGTGATACAACAAGCAACCATTTTAATAAACTTATAGACAATATGTTTTGAAGATTCAAAATATGGGTGTGACTTCCAAATAGTATATAAGATATTTTTAAATGGAACATGATTCCCACTGAGGTTTATGATTCAGTAATCCTCATGACAATAAAATGGAGCCATAAAAGGAAGATAAGATGGAGTGTGGAGAACTTCAGTTGTATGAATGATGAATATCATCATCATCAGATATAATACAGTTTCTTTACAAGTCTATAAAAGGCTCAAGTCCTTGAAGAAGGGAACTCCCTTCTTCAAGAGGTGTGGCAGGGACAAATACTGAAGGCAACTTACCTTAGGAAATGAAGCTGCTGAGTAGATTGAAACTAGTAGACACGGCCTCTTCTGCTCTGTCAGAGAGTGCAATTAAAACAAAGGGCAGAAGTCTTCAGAAAGACAGACAGCTCAGGCTAAAGTTAGAGCTGGAAGGTCTCTCCATTGCAAAAATGCACCTTGCCTTTGCAAGGGTAGTGTTGCTTCTCATGGAAAACATATTTCCCATAGATATCAGGACCCTGTTGGTGCTAAGAGGCACATGAAACATGTGAACACATGCCTGGGGACACACACAAGCACAATCACAGTTTGCCCTTTGGTACTTGTGGGTCTTCCCAAGGTTTTTGTAATTCAGCTCAGTATCAGGTCCAAGCCCTAGATCAATGCTTGCTTGTTTAGCAGGAAGCAGGGGTTCTATGTACAGGGAGGTAAACCTGGAAGTGGGTCTCTGAACCCTGTAGGTAGGGCCCTTGTGTATTTCACAAGTTATCAAGTAACATGTTGAAGGATTACTACAATTTTGAATGGTTGATCGCATGGAATAGAGAGGGTTTGAGGACATTTTAGTCTTTTAGATGTCTGCAATGCGGTAACTGTTATCCAGCGTATTTTTGTCAAATCTTAACTATTGGGATTGAAGCAGGGGAAATACAATAACCAAATAAATCTTTGGGGAGTGGTGCTAGACCTGATAATGAAGCTATAGAGAATAACAAAGTGATAATCATGAATGAAATAATTTTTAGTTCCTGGTCCATGGGTATGTGTGTGTTGTCTAAGAGAAAGTGATTCTTTTAGGAATCTGATTCAAGTTGGACAAGTGATTTTATTCTCATGCCTTAGGCTCTAAGTGGGCACAAGATTGTCTCAAAAAGAGGTAGAACTTGGAACTGTCTCAAGCAGCAGAGCTAGTCTAGGGCTTAGAGGGTGGCTTCAGTGTTTGGTTTAAGGAAATTTCTCGGTTCAGCGGTAGAATCTCTGTGCCAGGAATTAGGAATTCATACAGTTTTCATGTATGAATGGAGAAGCTGGGGTTGGAAACATCTGGGAAGACAACATGTGAGGAATTCAGAGACCAAAGGTAGCAAAGCTCTTTATAACGCTGGTGACTCATCCATGGCCCTTTCTACCATGAGAATTAACACCTGGGTTATAAACTCAATTATATTATATCACTTCAGCATTTTGGAGAATATCATTTCACACAGTACAAGTACCTGACATAATGAATCTATGACTTTGGGATGTTTGCCAGGTCTAATGAATAGATATAGCATTCAAGCACATTCCAAAGGACCTAGTCTAGATTCACTTGATAAAGCAGATGAGTTCACTGTTAATGGGTTTATGCTGCTTGGATGAGTTAATAACGCATGCATGAAATTGTACCCATTGCAGATTTACTCAGTTGTCAAGGAAGAGTCTGGGGATACCTCTTCACGCAGGTGGAAATGCCATGTAATAAATGTTACTTGCAAACTTGCAAAATGATCACTCCACATTAGAATCACATAATTTGTATTTTGTGTTCTGTCCTTCCATCCGCCACTAATTGCTATACAGCAGGACCACATTTCCATGATAGCAAATAAATAGTGTAGTTATCCTTTAAGGAAATTTCATGCACTGGGTAGAAATAATAAATATATTATAACTATGCTGTGTACGAAGCTAAGTATTTCCTACCCTTAACTTGGCAGTAACTACCTGGGCATAAAAAATATTCCTTGTCTCTATGCCTGCCACTGCTGTATTTATAAAAAGAATCTTTTGGCTTGATGAAGAGCAACATTTTTGATAAGCTGGTCCGTTCAGTCTCACGGGTTAAGGTTCGTTTGTGACCATGAGAGGCTGACAAATTGTATGTCAGTGCCACTGTCACCTTGTTGCACCTGACACAGCTTTGTTGGACATTCTCCTTCAGGATTTTGTCTCTTGCACACCATGGCTGCTTTCTCAGAGGTTTGTGGGGAACCTTATACCAAGACGATGCTAGTGCCACCATCATCAGCCCAAATACCAGGGCTGCTCAGGCTGCATGTAATGACACGTGTAGGCCACAGCTGCTTATGTCAGTAGATGCTGACGCGAGCGAGCAATGTCATTTCTCTAAGGTCGTTCTCTACTGGACTTGATCTGGAGGCTCAGTGGCCTAGAGATGGGGTCTAGTTTGTGCATTCCCTCTGGAAGGCACAAGAATGCATGGGAGGGGGCAGTGATGGATTCATCTGGTCCCATGAGGGTAATGTCAATAAGTGACATCAGTCAGACGCCGCTTCTTGATGTAGCACCTCCTTGTAGGTTTCCACTGTTGTGTATGGTCTGGAACTCTACCTTATGGCCCTGACACTGCTTGGCAGGTGGGAACGTGAACTATCAGAGGCAGGAATGGGATGAGAGGATTGGGAGTGTGTGTTGGGTTAATGGGGTGCCCAAATTTGGTTCCCCTGGGAAGCCCACACTTTTCCAGTCAGGAGCAGAGACTTCTGGGCCAGGTGGGAAGAGAAAAAAGTGTGGCCAAAGCTAATAGAATCCCTGGGGTGCGGGTCTATTTCTCCCCTGCACACTCCCCCAGGCCTGCACTGACTTGAAGGGGAAAGGTCCTGTTAACCCTCCAGGCATTCTTTATCTTTCTTTTCTAAATGTCCTCTTGATTTTATTTGGTTCTCAATATCCTCTCATGGTAAAGAAAATTATTGAAAAATCACTTCACAGTTCTTATAAAAACTGCTTTAATTTTTATTTTGCCCCTTCTATTTGTTGGTCCACATTTCGGGGTAAAGATAGTGAAGTACTAGTTCATTTTTTCACTTGACATTGTTTCCTAACTCTACTGTCTGGTAGTTCCATTTCATTCTTTATGAATATTATCAGCAGTCCTTTCAAGGGTCTGGGTGGCATACACATGTATATATATATATATATATATATATATACATATATATATGCATATATATATATATATACAACAGTTGTCTACCCCAAGGTTATCCCACTGTCTTATCACCCGTGAAACATCATCTTGATCTCTTGATCTCTGTGCCCATCTTTCTCCTGATTATACCCGCTCCCTCTCTCTTGTTCTGTGCTTCAGTTCTGTTGGCAGTTAGTTTTCAATGTTTCTTGTCTGTTTTCCTTATATTCCTCAAATAAGTGAGACCATCCAATATTTTTCTCTTTCTTTCTGTCTTATTTCCTCTGACATGATTCCTTCTAGCTCCATCCATGTTGCTGTGAATGACATAAGTTTGTCTTTTTTGATTGCTGAATTAACAGTCCGTTGTGTACACAGATCACAACTTTCTAATCCATTCATCTGTTTTGGGGCAATTGGGTTGTTTCCATATTGTAAATAGTGCTGTGATAAACATCCAAGTACAGGTGTCTTTGAGTGAGTGTTTTTGTAGCCTTTGGGTAGATGCCCAGAAGTGGGATTGCTGGATTGGTGAGAGAACTTCTGGGAGAGTAATCAGAGCCAGAGTGGCAAGGGAACAGAATCTTTGGCATTTTTCCCTAAGAGCTTTCCTTTTACGTTCTCGTTCTCCCGGCTTGGCTAGAGAATGATGTAACTGTGACGACGTAAGAACTTACCTGTGGGTCAGGAATTCAGCTGAAACCCTGAAGACTCAGCAACCCAGGGGTTTTGTTATATAAATATTCCAAATCACTATTGTTAATTTTCAACAATGAGGCAGCTTTCTTAGCGGCTCTTAGCAACACCTCTGTGTGTGTGTGTGTGTGTATTTAATTTGCAGAAAAGCTGAGGATCCTTCCTTAGCCTTCCCTACCATTTTTCATAACAATGATTTTTTTAAAATAACACGACCATTTTTATCGCATTTATAGCACGCTTTTCATATATTGTCCTTTGAATTTTAACTTCTTCCAAGGTTCATGTTAAAGAAAGCACAGGACTCTATCGCTGAAACATTTGTTCATGGAAGAGCTGACATCTTGGTGGGAACCACATTCCGTTTTGATGAAAGCCAAGAATTGAAAACATCTGTTTTTCAAACTGCTTCTGGAATTGCAACCACTCACTGATTCCGTTTCTAGGGAACATTCTTCAGATCACCTTACTGGATTCCTCACAGAACCTGAGCCATTACTTAGGAGGCTTCAAATTTGCACACTATTCCCAAAAAGGGTGGGGAAACATGTACTAAATTTCCTTGCTCCATCTGGGCCAGTACATTTTTGATCCGTTTGGTTATAGTATGATCTATATAGAGTAACAGTTATTCATTTGAAAAGTCCTGTTTTCTGAATTTTGATAAATGTTTGCACCTTTGTAGCCACCACCAAAGTCCTAAGAGAGTATCACCGTCACCTCAAAATCTTCCCCCATTTTCATGTCGTGAATGCTTCCACATACTTCTGGCCTCTATTCTCTAGCTGATACATTTACTTTCAGTAACTGGGAATCAGACTGTTGGCTTATATATCTTAATTATATAGGAAACTGCAAACTACTTTTGGAAAGTAACCTGCTACCAGCAATCTATGAGTGACTATTGTCAATATTTGTCAGCTATGTTTCATTTCAGCTATTTTATTGGGCCTGTAGTGGTTCCTCATTGTGGTCATATCTGGTTGCTTTTTAATTTCATTCAAAAGTCATTCTAAAATTTATTATTTTTTTTATTTAAATTTTTTTTTCTTTCTGTTGTGGTTTCAGTTTGCATCTGTTAATGGTGTTGAACATCTTTTGTATCTTTCTTTGCCTGTGCTAGCACTAATTGAATCTAGTTGCCATTCTTTGCTGAGGATTCTGTACAAACTTTTTGGACTCATTTTTTTTAAT
>PVHY01015266.1:0-36342 GCA_004024945.1 Uropsilus gracilis
TTTCAGGTTCCATTTGCTCTGAACTGGGCCATCTTCAGTAGTCACAGAAACATCTCATATAAGTCCTCACCCCATACACCACCACTAAACACACAGAAGTTACCGAGACTGACCCAAGAATAAAGGGAATCCTGGAGAATCTAGACCAACTGATCCCACCCAGACCCTCCTCCACCTGAATGCCACCACCAGTGCCTCACACAGCACAGCCACTATCCTCAACCTCCAAGACACATACTGTAGGGGTGACCGGCTGGACATCCTATTGGAGACCAGGGACCACCAGGTGTGCAGGAAGGAATATGGCAAGGACTTCCTGAGGGCCCAGATGTCCTCCCCTGCCCTGCAGGCCGGCGCCTCAGGAAAGGTGACTGACTTCAACAATGGCACCTACCTGGTCAGCTTCACCCTGTTCTGGGAGGGCCAGGGCTCCCTGTCCATCCTGCTCATCCACTCCAGCGAAGGGGCATCGGTGCTCTGGAGGGCGAGAAACCAAGGTTATGGCAAGATAATTTTCAGTGGGAAATTTGTAAACGGCACCACTCATGTCTTCAGTGAATGTGATGTGAAGTGCAGAGCTGTGTACGTTCAGGGATCCTCGAGACCAAGAACAGTTTTACTGCTGAAACCTCCACATTTTCCCTGTGAGGCTCTTACTCACATGACTACTAGAAATTCAGACATTTCTTATCTTACTATCAAGGAAAAAAAGCTTTTTTCATAGGTAAGCATGCTGCCACACACACTGAGAGGAGCCCCAACAGAGTTATCCTATCCATCTCAATTAGTATTGAGAAAACACTTCAGATGCCTCGTCTACACAAAGTCTGGTCAGATGTGTGGTGTCTCCATGGGCCCCCTGTTCATGATTCCCACTGTCAGTGTTGGTTTTTTCACCAGAATGTTGAACACCTGACATTTGCATGAGGTAGAAATCTATAAATTGTGCTGTCCCACTCCATTCTCAGATTCTGTGTAATTTAATACAGACCTAGGTTCTACAAAAGTGCATTCTGTGGCACAGTATTGTGCTGTGTTGCACCAAAAAAGGAATTTGCGATTGTTTGATAAGTGTACAATAACATCAATCCTATTTCCTGCCCTACATTTATATACTGTATATTCTTCCTCTTAAACACGGCTTACATTCTTCCACTTCTCTCCTGATGTAGCGTCACTATGTGAATTGACATGTCATCTCTCCTAGATTACCACTAAGAGCTTTCCACTAACTCATTACCTTTTCTAGTTCATTCCCCATGTTGTAGCCCGAGAGATTGTTCTGAAATGTCAAGTACTTTGGTCACTGCCCTTTGGTCTCATGATAAGATATACCTCAGTGTGTACTGCACATGTTGGGGGAATCCTTTCTGCTCTCCAAGGTGTGATGCACCATTGCATCCAGAAATTCCAGCTGAACAGGTCTCCACAAGCTCTTGTTTGTGCACATTTCTCCCATTGTTATGGCTATATCAACAATGCCTTTCTCTTTCTGCTCACACACTGGTCCTCACTTCTTAATCTCCCTGTTCTCCACTAAGGTGAAAATAATTATGGCTTATAATGAATTATGATGGTCCCTAAAGAGACCCTTGGAGAATTTTCAAAGGATAACTGCATGTCATCACGTCTCCTAGTACCAGCTGACAAAGTCCAGATTCCACCTGTCAGTTCCAGACACTTTTGCTCATTTGCTGACCTTCTACATTCTCAGGGGATCTGTCCATTATCTACATCCTTTGCATTCTGTTAATATCCATTTTTCCCTGGGGATTCAATTTTCTGAAGTTTCATAAGAAGTGGAAAGCGAGATTCTCAGCAATTCCTTTAGCAGTTCCATAGTCAACCTTATAGTCTCCCCCTTTCACTCTCAAATGTACTTGTTCAAAGAAAATAAAGATGGATGCCAAATATGGAAAAATAATGTGCATAGCACAATCTTACCTAGCCAATCATGCTTGGGCTTATAATCTGTATTCTATGAGTCCCTTCAGAGATAGGTAGCAGCATAGTTGGGTTCTGGTATTTTTCCCCTTTGATCTAGTGGTGGAGATCAACAGATCTTCTACCCCTGACATCTCTATACTTAATCCCAGAAAAGATAAGGATGCACTAATCCCTATCTTTCTATGGGCTAAAATTGAAGATGCAAGCACATCAGAACTAGACACCAATAATATCTCTGTACCTGGGTCCAATATCCCATGCACTGTCACTTTTTTCCTGCCACAGGATTGACAGGATTGAAATGAAGAATGAATGAGAAGGAAGATATGAGATGTGAGATAGTCTTTGGTGAACTAGAGGGATAAGATGTAATGGACTGAACACTACTTTGTATTGGCAACTTTAACAGATTTAAGGAGAAACCAGTGGGTCAAGCAAATGCACTGTATTACTTCAGAAAGCAAGCAATCATCAGAAAGCAACTCTCTAGAGGACACTGAAGGTGAACACTGCAGGACACATAAATAAAAAGAAAAGTAGGAACCCTATGAGCAGAGATCTTTCTACCAAGCTGAAACTGAACTCCTTAAGTAATGGCAGAGGAGAACATATATGATATGAAACAATAATGAAGTTGCAGTTGGAAAGGCTAGTCTGGAAGTAGTATTGATAGCTTGATCAATTCAAGCTTGGATGACAATTCAAGACAAATACATAAACTTTTACAGGTGATGTGGAAGCAGCAAAGAGCTGAGAACCTGCAGGTCATAATTACAGGCCACACTGATTACATGTGGTAGGTGAGCAGAACTTCCTCAAACTAAAAATACCTTTGAAGAATAGACAGTTTTCTAAATTCTCATTCATATATAATATCCTACATAAACCATATTTACAACAATCATGTTTTCAGTGGTACAAAAAATATCTCTCCTTCATCAATAGGTGATTTCAATTATCTTTATTGTTGAGACAGACTTTAGACTAACTTATTGTCCTTTTTTCCTGAAGGAAAGAATATAGAAGAGGAGAGAGTTTAAATACTGAAACATTTTTAAAACATTGATGTCTCCCATTGTAACAGTAAGTCTCTTCTGTTTGTGGTAGGTGGTGTTTGGTGCTTCACTTGGGAATTTTAAGAAATAAAATTATCAAAGGAGTAGAACAGTATAAGCCCTAAAAATCATAGTGTTCCTGGAGTAGAGATCCTCATAGGTGTCAATTGTGTCAATCATCTTGGAATTCAGGGAGAGAAATCAATTTAAGAAAATGATTTCAAGCACTGTTCATAATATATTTTGTGTTGATATACTAAGAAATGGAAAGTATAGTATCTTACATTTTTACTTTTCCCCTGTGGTTCACACAGATGATTCTATGTTCCTAAAATATTCGGGTGTTTATTTTTCATTGTTTTGTCTTAAAAATAAGTTTGAGCTAACTTTTGCTTTCAAAGGGAGAAATCCAAGATAATCCTGCAACTATTCAAAGCCGTTGATTTCTTGGGTAGCCCAGAGAACTTGCAGGTAATGTAAATAACATAGATGCTTGAGTCTAAGGAAATTGCCCTTAGTTTAAGATGAAGGGCAAGGCCTGTCTGGATAGTCTGATGCTTAGACCTGTCAAGTGTCTTCTGCCTGGGTGATGAGGGGGTTGTCACAGAAAGAAAACACCCTAAGGAAAGCAATGTTTCAAGCACATGAGAAGGTACCACCATCAGAGGTGGGATAAAGGAAATACACTCAAAGAGCATGAAGTATGTTCTCCAGATTTTCTCCTCATTCAGCCCCATAATTCATACCTAAATCACAGGAGAGCTAGATTACAAGAATAACCCATGTGAACATTTAAATGTTAATTTTACTAAAATGTCCTTGAGACATTGAAGGCGGGATCTGCAAAACAAAGCATCACAAATTGAGGATTAAGTGTCTCTACTCAAAGTATGAGGTACTCTGTGGCAAGGAACATGGTGGAACACCTTGGGTATTGCATTTGCTCCTTAGATGTTCCAGCACTGGTGACAATTCTAGCAGCATCAAGAAGCATCTTCAACAGCTTGAATGAAAGAATAACATGAACAACATTCATATACCTTAGAGTGCAACTTCTAAAGTCAGGGGACAGATCTACAGCACTCAAATGTCTTTAATAAATACGAAAAACTTCAGAGTAGGAACAATGATTTAGGAATCTTAGTTCCCTGTTTACATAACCTTCTAAGACTTAGTTGCACCGACCAAGCAATTTTTATCAAGTTTCCATTTTATTAACTGTTCTTTAGTAGCAAACAAAAATGTCCTTATGAACAGGAACATTTCTCAGATCGCAACATAAAATAAATTTCTGTAATACCTGACTTTACATTAATACTTATTATGAGATTTATTTCAAGCAATGACCTTGTGTCTAATATTTACTGATTTTTCAACTAAATTTTATTGAAGTGCTGGTAGATATTAGGTATTATGGATAAATGGAGAAAAATTAATATATGGCAAGATTACAAAGTGAGAGACAGCAGAAAGATAGAAGAGTTTATATTACAGTGGGAGACAGACTTAGCCCTGAAGTACACTGGTAGAGAATGCAATGAACGTGAAACTCAAAAAAATAAATAGGGTTACCAGGTTTATAATTATATAATAATGCATCAGTTCAATTTGAGTAACTTCTAATGCATATCTTACAATAAGATAAAAGAAAAATGTTGTCTGGAAAAGACACTAAAAAATTTATTCCTTGCTAGAAATGATTAAAATTTAATTGGGTGTCTTCTACCTTTCAGATGAACAACTCTAGTTATGAAAAAAATATATCAAGAACTTCGTTCAGGTAGAGAGAGTGAGAACATTTGGCAGAAGGTAGCATGGAATGAGACCAGCAAGAGGAACAAAGCAAATTAATATGGACATTCTCAAGTGTCATGTCAAGGATGTTAGGGTTACTTCAATAAGAATTTGAAAGCTGCAGAAAGTAACTGAGTAAGCAAATGGTGTGATGCAGTTTGTGCTCTAAAAAACCTAGTCTCAATTTAACAAAATATGAGGGATCCATTGAAAAACAAATTAAAGTATTATAAGCTTGCATTTGTGTAAATAGAAGCAAAACCACTGTTGTTCCTGGATGAGATGATTTGATTAATATTTTAAGACTGTCCATTATCTCCATGGTATTTTTTTAGTGTGTTGCTATATCAACATGATGAAAAAGAACAAAAATATATCATCTTGTACTTCTGTACTTCAGAAGTCAAAAATCAGGGCTGAAAACAAAGGGACACTTTTCTTTCTGGAGACCGTAAAGGAGAATAAACGTTCTTCCTCTTTCTAGCTACTCCGAGCTGATGACATCCCTTGAGGTCCCATTTCTCCACTTTCAGTGTTGCACCAGTGGATTAAATCCATGTATCACACCTTTCTGACCTACTATTCTGCTTCCCTCTTTCATTTTCAGGACTAATGAACTGAGTTTGGTTCCACCTGGCTAAATTCTCAAAACCTGTAAACTTATTTATATCTGGAAAGTTGCTTTGCAATGGAAGGTGACATATTCACAGTTCCCAGAAATTAGGATGTAAATATTTCTGGGGAGACATTAGTCTGACTAACACAATCTGTAAATTAATCAGTATGTATATTGAACCTTTAATACTGTTACTGACATACCATTGAATATACCCAAATATCTCCTTGTTGGTAGAACGAAGATAGCTAATTTGACAGAAAGATACCAAGAAATAGACCACTGACCTTCCAGACAGAGACAAAGTCAAGTCACCACAGAATCTGTAGAGATAACAGAGAAATGATGGGACATTAAGACTCACCTAGTGACCAGCATTATGAGAAATTAATGAGAGTAACAAATAACTCAAAATATCTCAAAAAAAAAAAAGAACAGAAGTACTTAAAACAAAGAAGTGATCAAAATAGTACCAGGAAAGGCACAAATCAGGAAACAGCAGTGAGAGAAAGAGTTCAAGAAAAAAAAGGACAAAAGAGAACAGGATATTTGAATTTCACCAACAAAATCATATACCTTGCATTTCGTTTTCCAGGGAGTGAAAAGATAAAAGGAAAATGCCAAGTTGGAATGGAGAATCCTGATCCTGCTGGTTATACTTTGCGAGGAAAGTGGGAAACAACATTTTGCAACCAAATTCAGTTTGTTACAGCAAAGATACAGAACTGTTTGAACGGAAAACTCATTTACTTGCTGGGAGTTTCAACTCTACAACAGTGGATTGAATACTTACCCAGAGTGGTTAAAAGTAAGTAATGAGTTTATATCCTTTTAGAAATTCAGGCTGAATTTGAATGACATATCTATTCTATTACTTTGGCTGTCCAGATTTTCATTTAATTTACTACCTTTCTCAATTTGAGTCTTGTAGTTTATAATCTATTTGATTTATTCTTTCATAAGAAATTCCAATCAATTCTTCTGTATTAATTCCAATGACAACTTTACATTTGATTGATATTTTACACACTACAATAGTGGGGGTACTCTACCCTTAGGACCAGATCACTCAAATATAATATAGATGAATAAGAATCTTAAATGATAAGGTATTCTGATTAAGAGTGTTAATCCCTGCCTTCTAGCTAAAATATTTGTTTTTTACCAGCACTAATATTTTTTGATCTTCATGGAACTGGACCATACAAGAAACATTCGCTTCTGGATGCAGAAAGACACACTCAGATTCAGTGGAGAAAATGCAGCTACCCTTTTGTAACTCCTCAGTTCTACTCTGTAATAGATAAGGCTTATATTCCTTGGGAAATTGGCCAGCTGATAAAAATACAGCCATTGTCATCACTACTGGCCATCACTGCAGGCACTTTCCCATTGAAATTTTCATTCGCAGCACCATCAATGTCCGAAAAGCTATTGAGCGATTATTCCAAAGAAGCCCAGACACTAAAGTGATCATTAAGATAGAGAACACCAGGGATAGGCATGCATACACAGAAACACTTGGAGATTTCCATAGTTGCATGCATTATCTTATCATGGAGGACATTTTCAAAGATCTCAATGTAGGTGTCATTGATGCCTGGGACATGACCATTGCGTGTGACTCCAATAATCTTTACCCACCTGGTCCTTGGATTGGAAATCAGATTAATTTGTTCCTAAACTACATTTGCTGAAGCATAATTAGCAAAATCCCTAGGGAAATATTCATAAAATGCCATTTTCAATGTCAGATAAGTTTTAGTTTAGAGACTACAGAAATCAAATGAATCTCTCTGCACAGGGAGGATGCTTAAGAACAAAGAGAACACTGGATTCAGAGCAAAAAGAATCAGATGTGAAGAATAATTACATCAAGCTAGAATCTATGTAGATATTAAAGGACTCTATCCTATAAGTAATATGGAACATGAGTTGTGTTATTTATAGCAGGAAGCACCCTCCTAATACTATAGTAGAGAGAAAGAGAATGAATAGACATGTTATCTTCATGTGGTCAAAAATCGGGTCATATAACATTTTCTGCAAAGCACTAGATAGTAAATATTTTAGGCTTTGCAATCACTTGTTTCTGCAGTAAATGATCAACTTTGTCACTGTATCATGAAATCCTGCAAACAGGTACGGCTGACCCAATAAAATACTTTTTTTGAATGATGCACAACAAAACATGACTTTATTAGATGGGTGTAATTTTCAACATTTTTAAAAATAATGAAGAATAATTATATATTAAAACCTGAAGATTCTCTATAATGTTCCTTCCTTTTAGAAGGGATTAGGTTTCTTTTTGCAGACACAGTTTATTCACTCATACCTATGGGAGATTGCACTATTTCTGATTTGCACTTTCTTCTAGAGGATAACACATTTGATGTCATCTTGACAAGTTCCAAGTCTCAATGTTTATGGATTAATCCATTTTTATAACACCTGAGAGCACACATTCTCTGCTTATATCATTATATAAGTTTTTTCTTCCAGTGTACTGATTATTCTTTCTGGGAATGTATAATGGAGAATAGGATAGAAGTGATGTGCACAGAGAATGTCAACTATCTCTGTGATGACTGATGTTTTAATTTAATTTTTAAAATTTTGTATATATATTTATATATATTACATTATTGTGTATGCTGGGGTTTTCCCATTTCCTTAACATCTGTTAATCATCATACTCTTTTGTGCCCTCTGCCTCCCCTGCCTTTTTCCCCCTCTTGCTCTCTTACTCCATCATTCAGCCCCATTGGTTGTTTTTAATTTTGTTTGTTTGTTTGTTTTTCCCTATATCTGTCATATAAGTGAGACCATCCTTTATTTCTCTTTTCTTTTTGGCTTATTTCTGCTAATATGAATCCTTCTAGCTCCATCCGTGTTGCTGCAAATGACATGATTGATGTATATCATTCCATTGTGTACCATGATTTTTTCAGCCATTCATCAGTATGGGGGCATTTGGGTTGTTTCCATATGTTGGCAATTGTAAACAGAGCTACAATAACCATGCAAGTACAGGTGTTATTTTCAGTTAGTGTTTTCACATCCTCTGGGTAGATTCCCAGTAGTGGGATTGCTGGGTTGAAGGGTAATTCCACATTTAATTGTTTGTGGGTCCTTCACACAGTCTCCCATAGTAGCTGGACCAGTCTGCACTCCCATGAGTAGTATAAGAGAGTTTCTTTTTTTTCCACATCCAAACCAACATTTGCTGTTGTTCGTTTTTTTTTTGTTGTTGTTGTTGTTGTTTTTTAATATGGGTCATTTGTACTAGTGCAAGATGGTTCTCAGTGTGGTTTTAATTTGCATTTCCCTGAATATTAGTGATGTGGAGCATTCTTTCATGACCCTATTGGTCATCTGTATTTTCTCCTTGGTGAAGTGTCTTTTTAGTTCTCCCCATGTTTTGACTGGGCTTTTTGTCTTGTTTTTGTTGAGTCCTATGTGCTATTGTGGATCTTTGTCATCAGACCCTTATCACTTGTCTGGAGGGCAAAAAATTTCTCCCAGTCAGTTGGGTTTCTTTTTGTTTTGCTCTCTGTCTCTTTTGCTGTACAGAAACTTTTTAGTTTGATGTAGTTCCAGCTGTTTATGTTTTCCTTGATTTTTTTGCCAGCTATGTTTCCAGAAATGGATTTCTGGAGTAAAATTCATGGAGGGTTTTTCCCAGGTTTTCCTCTATGTATTTTATGGTTTCAGGTCTCATATCCAAGTCTTTTATCCATTTTGAGCTGATTTTTGTACAGGGTGTGAGGATATTATCCTTGTTAATTTTTTTTGCAAGTCATGGTCCAGTTTTCCCAGCACCATTTACTCAAGAGGCTGTCCTTGTACCATTGTGTGTTTTTTACCCTTTGTCAAAGATTAAATGACCATATATGTGTGGTTTTATTTCTGGGTACTCAGTTCTGACACGTTGGTCTATTTGTCTGTTTTTGTACTAGTACCATGTTGTTCTAATTATTATGGTTATGTAATATAGTTTGAAGTCTGGAATTGTAATTCTTCCATTCTCTCTTCTGTTTGTCATGAGGGTTTTGGCTATTCAGGGTCTTTTGTTGCTCCATATGAATTTCAGTAATTTTTGTTCTATCTCTTTAAAATAGAATGGAGTCACATCTACAAAAACTCCATGACAAAAAGTGTCAGCCAAGAATACTTTACCCTGCAAAGCTATACTTCCTCTATGAAGGAAAAATTAGAACCACAGGTAGAGCAATTTCAGCATCAAAAAGAATAAAGACTGCACTAGTTAAACCAAACATATGCAATGCATGAGTTAATGATGTTACTGAAAAACTAAAAGGAGAAAACACTTTTATGAGTCATTAGTGGAGGTAAATTGGATGCTAACTCTACTCCAGAAATTAGCAAATAAAGGGAATCAAATATTTATCCTCTTTCCTGCTAAACTATATCTCATGGAAATCATTGCCCATAATAAAGAGTTTTTCTTCACAGAAGAATTACAGCCAACAAATGTGGGAAAAGTAATAGAATTATACAATTCCCATTTTGAAGGATCTAGTAAGAGTTGAGGCAGAGGTGATCCATGAAAGAAAACATTAGGATAAGGTTGGCTGGGTAGTTCACAGTCACTTCTGAATCCACTGTCATGCTTAGTTGTGCTAACAGCAGGTGCCCCCTCACCTTGTGCCATTTGATTCCATGCAATGCAAAGCACGCATCAACACCTCTGAGGGTTTCATTCAACACTTCACCCCCAGATGATATCATTCAGTAACTACAAATCTATGCTTTTAGAACATCTCTCTAATGCCGGCTTTATATCACACATCTCTGCTTGACTTGTGACCCCAAATATAGTATGCTAATGTCAAAATAATAATCTCCCCTCAGACCATTTCCTCCTCCTGTATTCTATTTTCTGTTTTACCTTTTCTTGCTACCTTTTGACTTCCATCCCATTTCTTGATTATTGTATTTCTTCGACCCTATCTATTCTTTCTTGGTTAGCATGTACCTACTTATCATAAAAGTAAACAGTTACTGCAAATATTGATTTAAACAGTTACAATCTCTTTAGCTGTGATTGTATTTGCCTTTTAGAAAGACAATATGTTAAGGCATTCAGAAATTTGGTCAGTGCAATACTACAGAAACCGTGTGGAGAATGCCAATAGACTTAAGTTCTAGCTGCTCATTTCCTAGCTCAGAAAACTTGGTCTTTTGATTTCTGAATTTCTGTTTCCTCAATATTAAGTTGGGGGGAGCAAAAATATATTAAGTTCAAGGCATTAAATGAGATGACTTTTATAAGCTCATCTGTTTCTAGCATGTGGTCACATTCAATAGTATTTTTCTCCAAGGCAACACAATTAGAAGCTTGCAAAGATGCCTATTATTAGACACAAATAACTGGAATGAAAGTTTTATTGTTACAGAAAAAAATGGAATAGAGGAGAAGCAAGAGACTGAGGAGAAAGCAGGAAAAAAGAATTGAGGTTCTAGTCATAAGAACTTGAGGATACCATAGAAATACCAAAACAAGGATGGCCTGAGCTATACTATGACTGAAATGCACGAGTGAATAAGAAATAAGTTTCAGTTGGAATTCATCAGTATACATAGTATACATATAAAGATGAGGAGATGCTAATATTTTCTAATAATTCAAATCCATCACATTTTTTCATGACTCTGGCCCTGTCTGTACATGCCAATCTTTTTTACTAGAATGTTCTCCTTCTGCTCCTTCCACCTGTCAAACTCCTATTCAAAACTATTCAAAACTAATCTTGAGTTATATTTCTTCTGTGATGCTTTCCCTAAACACCAAGGGATAACATTTCCATGATGCTTTTATACTTACTCTATAAAACAAATGAATTTATTTATATATTAAAAATATCTACTACCTGTATGGAAGTATCTTTGGAAGGAAACTAGGTTTGCATTTTTTTAAAAGAGAATTTTTATTAAGTATTTCTAGATTTGGGTTTTATAATATTTCTAGAAAACCCTAGTTTTTATTACCAGAATAAGTACTAAAAAGATAAAATATGTCCTTTGTACAGAATACTAACTTTTTGAGCTCTTTGTATTAATTTTCTTATTACCAAGTTAGAAAATAAAGGTTTCTGGCTTACTTTCTTTAGGAAAAAATATGTGATTTGAAAAAAATAGGTATCAAAACTTAACATGGTCACATAGAAAGTTCATAAAGTATATGTGGTTGTGCTTCTCAAGGCTCTGAAGTCTCACTATTTTTGCCCATGGAACCGCAGGCTCACATTGCCCAGGGTACCCTGGACTCAAGCAATCCCCAGCCTCAGCTTCCCAGGTAGCTGGGATTACAAGCTCGTGCCACCACACCCAACTATTATTTTGAAACTAGATTCACTGTGTTGCCCCGAACGGGACTCAAATCATGATCCCTGGTCCCAGCCACTTCATAGGCTGAAGCTTACAGGCACAAGTCACTGTGCCCGGCTTAAAATATCTTATTTTAATAAAATAAGCTAGAAAAATGAGATGTTACAAATTTAAAAAAGAATCTTGAAAAAGCTTTTAATGACTTATGTGATTTGCACTAGTTTTAAGGGCTCTGAATACTGGATGTAAATCTAAGTTGCTTCTACTTGCTGGGTGAGGTCCACATCACAAATCCACGACAATTCCCAAACATTTCACAGTAATACATATTAAAGTGCATTTACAAAAACACAGGCTATTTATGTAGTCCTTTACATAGTCAAGAAGTCTGTTGTGATGTTCACAACTTGGACTGCTTGGATTTAGAATATGGGTACACACAACTCAAGAACTAAGTAATCTACTGTATATTGCTCCCCAAAATGATTACATCTATTTTTAACTCTCAGCAACAGTGCAACAGTGTTATGCATGAAAAAAAAATATTTTAGGGTTTCATTGAGTTTAACTTAAAAAGGTAGGGTGGTTTAGCTCAAAAAAATTGTCACTGTAATTTACCACTTTTAAATATAAAGGAGAAAAAACATGACACTATCAACATCTCAAAAAAAGCCCTTGACAATAATCCAACTGCCATTAATGATAAAACACTCACCAAACCATTTTTAAAGTAAGGTTTTTCCCAATCTAACAGAAAAGAAAAGCTTCAGCAAGTACATATATTAATTAATGGTGAGCCAAGTAAAGGCTAGTTTTTTGTTTTGGACACGTGCTGACAGTATGACAGTAACAAAGCACAGTAGGGGTAGCATGGAGAGGGGGTGGACAGAGTGCCTGGAAATAGTGCAAGGGAACAGTCTGGGATATATAATACCACATATTAATTCAACACTGCTGTACGCATTGGCTATTGTTCGTAAAACTGTATGATTAAAATTCATGTATTCTTACTGTGACATAAGCTGTAGAGTTTAAAAATATAAGAAATGACTACGACTCCTAGACAATAACTCAGCCATGCCTGAACCAGGTAGCAATAATGATAATGCTAAATGGACTACAAAATGAATCGATACGAATAGTCAATGAAGATATGCTGGGCCACATAAATAGCAACCACAGCAAAATCTCCCAAATGCACTCCTTCTGACGGCAAAGAGATTCATTTCTCCCTTACATAATTGTCCAGGTAGGTTCTTCCCTTTAAGCCACCCCAGAAGGTAAGCATCTATCCTGGAAACTCTGGCATCCTCTGCCAACTGTCTTAACCTGGGGTAGAGATAACCCTCTCCCTGCAAAATGGGTTATAAGGACCTAGGAATTCTGTGAACTTCAAGGAGAAAACCAATTACATTTTATTTTCACTAGTCTTTAAATGAAGTGAGTCATCTTATCAGTTATGAATAATGATCAACATTAGCTGTGACTCAGATACCAGCTAAAAACAGATAGCTTTATATCAAAATATAGTGATTACATAATCTTAAAATATCACTCTTACTTTACCTTACTTGAAAATTATTTTAAAAAATATTAGACCTGCCTGCTACACCTTATTTATTAGTATATTAACAAAAATCAATACAATTATAGAGATTGTTTATATAACAAGTTGGGTATTTAAGATTTCATAATTATACTATAATAATTGCATTTTATGGTAATAATCTCACATATTTTAATATATTTTAACATGATTTTTAGAGAGGGCTTCAAGGCTTCAGCACATTAGCAAAAGGATCCAGGTTACAAAGAGTTTGGGGAAACCTTTGATCTAGAACACTTCATTGCTTCCCTGGGCAAAGCTCAGTTGTGACCCATCTCCTTGACCTCAGCAGGAAGAAGAAAAGAACACTGAGGAGGCATTCATGGCCTGAACCCTGAACAGGAAGGTCAGAACAGGGGCATGCCCCACCTTGTCTAACTACACTGCACAGATCTCGTCCCATGGCCACCCCCTTGCGCACTGGAAACTTCATTACAGTTCTGTCTGAACATTAAACTGAAATCCCAGCTGCAGGAGTCCAGAAAATGGGGTGTCCCAGTGATCAGCAAACTGCAAGGAAACATAGGCAATGCTTTTTCTACTGCTTCTAAGTTCTTGTTTGAGCCCTTAAGCCCATAACAAAAAAGACAGATTAACAGGGGGGGGGGAGTAAATTTCATTACATATACAGGGATGACCAAAGATGAGACTCAAAAGATAGCCAGACAACTGAGGTTTCTCCAGAATCCTGAGGAAAATAAAGGGGGAGAATCTGGGCCTTCGAAGGAGAAGGCGTGCAAGTGAGAGGATGCACTTGCCTGCCATGCTGGTGACTCACTCAGCTGGAAAAGTCACAATTGTTCCTGCTAGAAGACCAATTCCTACAGTAACTTCCCTCACCATAAGTAACATCCATTCTGTTGTCAGAATTTTTCTTGTATCATCAATTTCTCAAACTAATAAGCTCATGATAATCCTGGACCAAAAAGATATATTGGGGGTGACATAATCTGACACCCTTCAATAACAAAGTAAGCAGAGTGGGTATGGGGACACAAAAAATAAATTGTAAACTAAAACTATTGAGGAAATCACAATGAATGCCCAAGCTCAAGTTCAAAGGGTGAACAGAAATCTTCCAAGTTCACCAGCAAGCATAAGGGATTTGGATGGTGGCAGCAGTGAGGGAAGAGGGAATAAGAGCTCAGGCCAAGATTCAGATACATCAGAGAAAAAGGTTCCTGAGAGACCAGCAAGAATTCTTTGTGTCCAGTCATGTGTCTAATGCTACATAAATGTATTTCATTTATTGTTTCTTTCTATTTCTAGTTCACTTCATGGTATCTGACACGTCTCAGGTAAGTACTCAACTTTTTGAGTAAATAAATATTAAATTTGAAGATCTATGAAAGGAAGTTGACAAAATCTGGTTCTTATTTTAACCATAATCATATCTGTTTAAAAAAGGATTGGATCCATATAGCTGAGCGTGGTGGTGCGCGCCTGTAATCCCAGCTACCTGGGAAGCTGAGGCTGGGGATTGCTTGAGTACCATGGGCAATGGGAGCCTACGGTTCCACAGGCAAAAATAGTGAGACTTAGTCTCAAAAATGAATGAATGAATTAATTAATTAAGGGTTGGATCTTATGTGTGGACACTATTTTCTGGGTAAGGAAAGAAGAATCAGACTATAAAATTCTCTTAAGAGTGAGAAGACATGAGTCAACCTCTTCAGTGGTGTGGGTGAGACCATCTCAAAGTAGCCCCTTGATTCTTACTTTTTTTTTCCCCAATAAATATACTGTTTGCACATGCTGAGAAAAGGAAAACGCTTCAGTGAGTAGAAGTTGAAGTTGATCAGAAAGAAAAACAGGGTTTGGTTTTAAAAGACACCCAGCTTATAAAATGAGGCTCTTCATTCCAGTTCTCTAGTCACTGAAGATTTTGTCAATCAAAGGAAACAGACCACTGTAAAGCAGTGTGTGACAGAGACTAGAGCTGGGCCCTTGTCTTCTCTGCTTCATTCACTGTTCTTCTGTCCTAACTCCTAATGGGTCCCAGAACTCAACACCAAGCCTCAGTAACAGGTTACTCAGTGCAGAGCTGAGGAGGAATTCATGAGTTGTGATTTTTATAAAATGTATACTTTTAATTTTTAATTTTTTTAAAAAAGCAATTTTAGGCTTAATGAATACTGAGAAAAAGGGAGAGTGGTTTTCTCATTAAAACCCTGCATTGATACATGCATGGCCTCCGTTATCAACTCACTCACCAAAATGGTACAGTTGTTATTGAAAATGAACCTACATTGGCATATCAGAAGCAATCATAAGCACAAAGTCCATAGCTTACCTTAGGGTTCACTTGTGGTGTTATATATACTACAAGGGATGGGCAATGTATGAAACACAGACTTCGTTACATACCACACAGATTATTTCACTGTCTTGAAAATACTCTGTGCTGCTCCTACTCATACTCACACTCACACACTCTTTCTGGCAACTAGTGATTTTTTTTTTACTGTCTCCAGACTTTTGCCTTTGGAAAATGTCATATAATTGGAATCACAAATATATAGCCTTTTAAGATTGGTTTCTTTTACTTGGAAATACACATTTAAATTTATTCCATGTCTTTAGAGTTCATTTCTTTTTACTGCCAAATCTGATCCCTTTTTCTGCACAGACCACAGATTATTTGCCAAACACTTACAAAATGACACTCAACATATGCAATGTGCCACGAACTATACTCAAGGAACAAAGAACGGAACCATCAAACCACTCAACAGTGAGCAAAGTCAGGAACCATGGCTGGCAGACTGAAGAATGAAACATTCCATGCACGAAAGCAAGCAAGGCACACGGTCATAATAAAAGACTGCTCTCACCGATCTGTGGGCTATAAGGAAAATAAACAAATGAAAGGACAAAGAAAATTTTAAACTGTTAGCAGAATGAAAGCATAAAGCAAGAAAGGGGGAGGGGTAAGATTGGGAGAGGGATGGGCACAAGAGATTAAAGTGATGGTTCATGAATGATGAGGTGGTGGGAGAACCTCAGGGTAGACAATGATGTAAAACATATATATGTGCAATAAATTTTTTAAAATAAAATACAATTGATTAATTGATTAATGAAAATAAAGACTCCTATCAGCAGCGAGTAGCCCCGAGGAGAGCTATGCAAGGACAGAAAAAGAGGTAGAATAGCTCCCTTGCAGGAGGGGCCCTGCAAAGGGTCATCACTGGATGAATACAGTATCAGGGTTTTATAAAACTGCTCGTGTCTTGGGTCTGGGGGAATAGCAGCAGTGGTCATACGTGTTTGGCTATTTGGGACTGATGTTCTAATATAGATGAACTGGTGATTTTTCAACATGGTGCTTTGATTTTCTTTTCTATTAATGAATTCTTCCTCCTGTGATGTCTCCCAGGGCTCTAGGGTCTATCTTCCTGTCACAGTCTGACCCTCAAAAAGACATGTGCAAGTTTTTAAGAGCTATTGAGTTTTATACGTTATTACCTGATACTTAGCAAAATTATCTTATGATCAATTTTCATCGATACTTTCGGGGTTTCCAGATAACTATGTCATCTAGAACAAAGACCTTAAAATTTTCATTTTTAATTGTGATGTCTCCATTTGCTTTCTCTGGTATAATTTTATTAGCTGCTACATTCATTCCATTGTTAGGCTGAATTTTGTTTACAAAAAGAAAAAAAAATGTTTGGCCTATTTTGATCTATTTTTTATTTTTATTTATTAGTAAATGCATTTATTTTGCTTCAACCTTCATAGCAATTCCTTTCATTCATTTGCTTTAATTTTTGTTCTTGCTTTTATTTTAGTTGTTTTTAATTCATTTGTTTTCTTTTTTCTAGATACATGAATACACACTCACACATAGACAATTGTACCCTTTTATCTAGAGGGGATACATTCTAACAACCATAGTGGATACTTAAAAACTGTAGACAGCACTGAACCCTCTATGTCCTATTTTTTCCTATATCTATAATAAAATTTAATTATAAATTGTACACAGATTAGACACAGATAAATTAACAAAACTAAACTAATGTGCCGTAATGAAATGATAGTGTTTTATCACACTAATATGCAATATAATAGTTAAGTTACTATAGAGTCTCCCTCTCAAAATACTTCATTTTATATAAGATTTTTAGACTTCATTAGATACAAAAGTAAATGAAACCATGCAAAGTGTAACTGCAAAATGTGGAATTACTGTGTGTATGCTGTATATTTAATGCTAATTTTTCTTTGATAATTATTCAGCTGTTTCATAGATCCTAATATAACATGCTAATTATGGCTATGTTCACAATGCCCCATACTTTCACGTTATATATTTCATTCAACTTGCTTACAAACTAATTCACTTCATGTAGAATGAAACTATCATATTTTAAATGAGTTTCTCATACCTACACTATGATCAAAGCATGCTATTTTTATTATTATTTATATTAATTAGCATTTGTTAAGGTTTTCATTCTGCTCTAACATACAATTTGAGTCCTCCAACTTTTTCATTTTCAGAATTGAATTTCAGACACTAATTTTTGCCTTTCCATGTCAGTTTTTAAGTCTGTTGGTCATATCTACAACATCTACAAAATATAAAGTATCTTCCATATCTACAATGCTCCTGAGATTTTGATTGTGAGTGCATTGAATCATTAGATAAATTTGGGGAGAATTTACAAAACATTGCTGAGTCTTCCAATACATGAAGTTTGAATATCTCTCCATTTATTTCAACCTTTTATATATTCCATCAATGTTTTGAAGTCCTATACATTCTGTATATATTTTGTATATATTTTGTCAAATTTATGCCAAAGTATTTCACTTTTTGGCATTATTAAAAATGGTATTTTTTATTTCAAATTCTATTGTTCATTGCTAGTATATAGAAAAATAAGTACATTTTCTATCTTGACTTTGTATCATAGAGTCATGCTAAATATAAATATATTATATATAAGAGTTTGGATTTTTTGTGGAGGCACTGGAGTTTTTTGCATGTACAATCACATTATTTGTGGATAAGTTAATTATAGTACTTCCTCTCCAATTTGTATAATGTTCTTTTCCTTTTCCTGTATTTTGTGCTGCTAGGACTTACAGGACAATGTTGACTAAAAGTGATGAGAGGGGACATTCTTGCCTGCTCTCAACCTTGGGGGAAAGTATTCAATCTCTCACTATTAAATACAAGTCATTTTTAAATCCCTTTTAAGAATCCATTTCCCATGACTACATGGTCCTGGGAAGGGGAGAGCTGCTTAGAGTGGAAGCTCACTCCTAACTGAGGGGAGATAGGTATGAAGATTCTGGGGTGAACTAGGTGGAAAGGGTCCCCAGTGAAGAAGACAATGCTCAGAATATTACTCTCTTCTACTTCCTCTTCCACTCCAGCTAATACAGTAAAGTGATATTGAAAGACCAGCCCACAGATTGTGGAGACACATGATGTCTGGAAACCTAGAAAGGAGGGCTATCAGAGATACCCCAGGTACAAGGCACTACCATGTACTACTTTTACCAATGACCCAATCTCTCCAGGTCACACCACAGATGCAGCTGCCACAGATTAGTTGTCCCTGCATACAGTACCACCTACTGGCCAAGTAGAAATTCTTCACCCTATGACACCTGAACAAACAGCCTGAAAAGCTAGAAAATCAGGAGATGGGAAAATAAAATACATGATACCTTGAGTCCTCAAGGGAATATTTCAAACACAGAGAGAGAACAAATCTCCAGAAGCCAACCCCAAAGTCCTGGAAATTTTTTTCCTTTCTTCTTCTTCTTCTTTTTTTTTTTTTTTTTTTTTTTTTTTTTTTTTTTTTTTTTTTTTTTTTTTTTTTTTTTTTTGGATACAGAGTTCAAAATTGCCATGATAAAGGAATGCAACAAAATGAAAGAAAATACAAAAAAGGCTGATCAGAGACATATGAGAAAACTCAGAAAAGCAAATGAATGTCCTGAGAATTAAAATTAATGAACAGAATATAGAAATTGAAGTTTTACAAAAGAAAATAATGGTGATATGTGATACTAAAAGATTAACAAGAGATTTTTAAAATTCTGGAAGAAATTATGAATGTAGAAGATCAACTGGGAGATCAGTGGCCTTGAACATAGTACTACACTAAGCATACAGATACAGATGGAAGAAGAAAAAGAAATATAAAGGGGAAGAGGATGAAGAAACATTTCAAGAATTATCTGACTCCATGAGGAAATGTGAGGTAAGAATAATGGGTCTTCTAGAAGGAAAAAGGGAAAAGAAGGGAACGCAGAACTTAATGAAGTAAAAGGAAAATTTCCCAAACCTGAGGAACAAAAGTGTAAATCCACGACACTAAAAATATATAAATAAAATGCCTAGTGGCCTAAATGTAATGAGATCCATGCACACAAACATGCAGAATAGTGAAACTTCCAAGAGTTCAAGACAAAGAAAGAATATTGAAGCAGGCTGAGGGGAAGAAGAGGACATGTAAACATACCCCTGTCATGTTTATATCTTCCTTCTCTGAGGAAACCAGTCAGGAGAGAATGGAATGATATGATCAAAAGACTAAGCTAGAAAAGACAGTTAAGAATTTTCTATCCTGTAAGATCTTAACTGGTTATGAGAAAAAAATAAAGACCTTCTCACACAGACAAAAGTGGAAAGAGCAGACTTCGATAATACTAGAGCTCTGCTTCAAGTTATGTTGATGGGAACTCTGAAATCTAAATCAAAGAGAAGAACATTCATGAAAAAATGAATAGTGGATAGAACTACAAAAATTAACAACAAAAAAAGCAGTAGCAAGCCCAATGTGGCGGTGCATGCCTGTAATCCCAGCTACCTGGGAGGCGAAGGCTGAATCCACAGGATCAGGACTACCCAGGAAACATAGTGAGACCTAGTCTCTTAAAAAAAAAAAAAAAAAAGCACAGCAGCAGACCTCTCTTAGCAACTGTGAATAATACTGTAATCAACATAAGGGCACATCAATCTCTTCATATTAGTGTGCTCATGTTCTCCAGATAAATACATAGGAGGATAGTGCTGGGTCATATTTCCATTTTCAGATTTTTAAATAATCTCTACAACATTTCCCCCCTAAGGACTGCACCACAAGCTGTCTATTCTGAATTTGATATATTTATCTATGCCTGTTCATGTATTCTCTAAAATATTTAGGGAGAAAGATACATGTTCATATTTTTTAATCATCTGAGGTTAAATTACACTGATGATGACACAAAATATTCAAACTTGCAATAACTAAATACGATTTGGAAAGTTTCGTTTCATAGTATACCCCACTGCTAGTCATTTCAGGTTCCCTCTGCTCTGAACTTTGACCACTCCAGTCATCACTGGAACATTTCATTAAAGGCCTCATACCCTACCCCACCACAAAGCACACGGAAGTGACCAACTGAGCTGAGGATTAAGGGACTCGTGGAAATAACAACCAGCTGATCCCACCAGACCCTCCCCCCACCTGAATGCCACCACCAGTGCCACACACAGCACAGCCACCATCCTGGACCCCCGAGACACAGGTGCGATCAGCAGCAGATCCTGCTGGAGGCCAGGGACCACCTTGGATGCAGAAAGGAATATAGCTGCGACTTCCTGAGGACCCAGACGTCCTCCCCCACCCAGCAGGCTGGCGCCTCAGGAAAGGTGATTGACTTCAACAATGGCACCTACCTGGTCAGCGTCCCCAGGTCTGTTCTGGAAGGGCCGGGTCTCCCTGTCTCTCCTGCTCATGCACCCCAGCAAAGGGGCATCTGCGTTCTGGAGGATGAGGTTGGTGCTATGAGAACGTTATTTTCAGTAGGAAATTGGTTAACAGCACCATCCATGTCTTCAGTGAATGTGGCCTGACCTTAAATTCAAGCACTGAGCTGTGCACCTACGGGGACACTCGAGACCAAAAAAGAATTTTACCATGTGAAACCTCTGTATTTTTCCTGTGACACTTTCACTCAAATGAATTTCAGGAATCCAGACATTTCTTATCTTACTATCAAAGAGAAAAGCCTTCTTCACAGGTAAGCAAACTGTTACACTGAGAGGGACCCCAGCAGGTCTATCCTATCCATCGCAATCAGTATTGGTCAGGTGTGTGGTATCTCCACGTTCATGACTCCCACTGTCAGGATTGACATCATCATCTCACCTAAATTACCTGTAAGAGCCCCCACCTGCTAATCACCTTCTCTAATCCATTATCCACACTGCAGCCTCAGAGATTGTTCTAAAATTCCAACTACTTTAGCCATCTCCAGTTGACCTCAAGATCATATACTCCTTAATGTGTACTGCTCAGGTTGGAAGAGTCAACCCCCAAATTTTGACTGGTGATTTCTTGTAACTCCTTGAAGTAACAGCTGAATAAACCTCCACTAACAAACTAGGATGTGAGCATGTTTTTCCTATCATAACTGCATCAATAATGCGAAACCATTCCCCCTTCCTCACAAACAGTTGCTCACTTCTTGGTTTCCCAGTTGTCTGGTGAGCTGGAAAATACTTCATTACTTTAGCAATCTATGAGGTCTTTGTATGAGCCACTTTAAGAATTTTTGAAGTATAACATATGTTACCGCAAGCCTCGGCACTTGTTGGCAAAATTTGAAGATACCCTATCAGTTCCAGACATTTTTTTACCTTGCTATCATTCTGTAAGTCTTGTAGACTACGTTCATTTTCTGTTTCTTTTCCATTCTACAACTATCCAAATTATTTTGGTAGTTCACTTTCACTAATCTTGGCAATAGGTTCTCAGTAATTCCTTTGTCAACAGTGTCCAAAGTCAAGCATACAGCCTTTTCCACTTCCCTAAGCTTTCAAAAAATAAGCTAAGTAGACCTAAAGTATAGTTACCCAATATGGAAAAGTTACATGGATTCCGGAATCTTTCCTAGTGCATCAAGTTTTGGTTCATGATCGATAGTCTCTGATTGCCTTCAGGAATAAGTGAAAGCACAGGTGGGTTTCTGTTATTTTCCTTAACTCCCTGACAGTGCAGATCAATAAGTTTTTTCCTACCACCATTATGCCCATATCCCAGTAAGAATGAACATGCACTGATCTTTCCCTTCTCTAGATTGAACTTGTGGAGGCAAATATGTGAATTGAATATAGCACTTACATCTGTTGTATCTGGCTCCTGGGTCCTCTTTCTTACTGTTCCCACATGTACACAGGTTTAAAACAAAGAAGAATGACAGGGAAAGTAAAATCTCTGATGCAGGAAGTCAGGTAATATTTCATCAACTGGAGTTAAGAAATGTAATGTATGTTTATTCATACATCATAATGAATACTATTTCTTGCCAGCCACTTTGATAATATTGTGGGGTGAAGCAATGTAGCTGTATGGAATCTTAATGGTATTTACAAGGCAAAAACCTGTAAGAACACAAAAGACAGTGATAAAGGAAACTAAATATAATACTAAAGAAAGTCAAATACAAAGGAAGAGAGCAAGAAAGATAAACAAATGGATTGCCTTACTTCATAAAGTTTACCATCATCAAAGAGCAACTTTCAAGGGAAAATTGGAGGTGAACATTGCAGGAACAGGGATAAAGATCAAAGTGAGAACCTGTGGTAAGAGGCCATCTTGTCATGCTAAGAAACATTAAATTAAATAAAATGCAATTGTAGTTAACTTTCTAACTGGAAAGGATACTACTGAAGAATCTGAATTAGCCTGGTCAATTCAACTCTCACAGTAATTCAAGATAAATAATATACAAACTTAAGTAAGTAACATGGAAGGAACCAAGAAAGAAGAGAACTCACAGGTGATAAATACTGTGAGTCTAAATTCTAGAACAGCCTGTCTGCATGTGGTAAATGAACAGAACTGCCTTGGACTAAAAGTGCTCTCATACCACCTTACACCAGTAAGAATATCCCACATCAAAAAAAAAAAAAAAAAAGCAGGCAACAAGAAGTGCTAGCATGGATGTGGAGAGAAAAAAACACTCTTACACTGCTGGTGGGAATGTAAACTTGTCCAGCCATCATGGAAAGCTGTGTGGAGGACCCTCAAACTCATGAAAATGGAACTACTATTTGACCCAGCAATCGCTCTTCTGGGAATCTACCCAAAGGAGACCTCAATACTTACACAAAGGGATACCTGCATGTGGATGTTTACTGCAGCACTATTTATAATTGCAAGGATATGGAAACAACCCACAAGTCCCAAGACTGATGAATGGATGAAAAAGATGCAGTGTATATACACAATGGAATATTACTCATCAATTAAAAATGACAAATTTGATGAATTTAGGGTAATATGGATGTACCTAGAAGAAATCATATTAGCAGAAACAAGTCAGGAAGAAAATGACAGAAACCAAATGGTGTCACTAATATATGGGATATAGGAAAAACAAGCAAAAGTTCAGGAGGAAAAGTCAAAACAAGCTAACCAAACTAAAGTGCACAACTAGAGTGCGGGGAGAAGGGAGAGAGCTGTCAGGGAAGAAAAATGGTGTGTGATTCTCAGGGAATACAAAGATGTGAAATATATATTATTTAAAAAATTAAAAAATAAACGTGCTCTCAGTAGGGTAGACAATCTTCTAAAATTCAAATTCATATGCAGCATTCCATATAAATCAAATTTGCAACAATGATGATAACTTTCAGTTATAGAAAAGTTTGAATTATTCTTCACTCACCAACAGTGATTTCAATTATCTGCATAGTATGGAAAGACATCATGCTAATTTATTGTCCTATTTTTTGAAGGTCCAATGTGGGAGTTGAAATGATGAAACATCTCAAAATCCTTGGTGTCTCCCAATGTAACAGTAAGTCGGTTCTATCCTAGGTAGGTGGTGCTTGGTTTGGGTATTTAAAGAATTCTCTTATCAAAGGAGTTCATCAGTATCAGCCTTGGCAATTATGTTTTCCCTGAAGCACAGTTCCTAATAGGTGTCTACAGTGTCAATCAAAGACTTCAAAAGAGAGAAATCAGTTCAAGGACATGATCTCAAACTTGTTCATAGCAGATTTCATCCAAATGTACCCAAAAGGAAGAAAGTATTAGTGGACTATATTTATACTAGCTTGGGAGTGGAGTTCCCAGAATTGGCAAATATGTGTAAGGCACGATATAAACATCCTTAATGGATGCCCACAGATTTGGAGTAGGAATACTTTGGTTTGGGTAATTCTCTGTTGACATAACTTCTTTTCTGGAGGTTCTTCATTTTAAATTGGTCCCATCTGAAAAATGCAGGATAACCTTTCCATCTCAAAATACATGCCCTTAACCACATCTGGAAAATCCCTTTAGCTGTGGAAGATAACTTATTCACCAGTCACAGAGTATAGGATGTGGATATCTTTGAAGGAACAGCAGTCTGATGACCATAACTCTAATCAAAAATTATAACAGAATTTTAATACACTTATCCTCACATTATCAAATATTCAAACCTATTCCATAATTATCCTTCCAAAATATAGAAGATTAATCATAACAGAATTTACAGCTTTTTTTTTAGTTTTACTTTTTTATTTTAAAAAGATTTCAAAAAAGGTTATTTAAAATTTTAAACTCTAGAGTCCATGAAAAGTACTATTTTACTAAAGGACAATCTTTGTATAATTCACAAATAATACAGTGCAGGTCTTTTGTAGAGCTTGAGTGATTTTCAGCCATGTTAACATTTACCAGCAAACTTTTAAAAAGTTTGCAAAAACAGTGCAATAAAAAAGCTTCCACATCACTTTTACCCATATTTTTAATATTGTGCCATGTTTGTTTTCACAATGCCATCGTATATATTTTGCAATTATAATTAATTTTATACACATATAAAGATTCAGCAAGGCAAAAATAAATTGGTTTACAGAATTTACAGCTGTAAGTTGCTGCATGTAATCTTAATGGCATTTACAAGACAAAAACCTGTAAGAACACAAAAGACAGTAAAAAACAAAGTATAATACCATATACACAATGGAATATTACTCATCAATTAAAAATAAATATTTGATGAATTTGAGATAACGTGGATGTACCTAGAAGAAGTATTAGCAGAAACAAGTCAAAAAGAAAAAGATAGAAACAAATGGTTTCACTAGTATGTGGGACATAGGAAAAACAAACAAAAGGCCAGGAGGGAAAAACAAAACAAGCTAACAACCCAACTAAAGTACACAACTTGGGAAGGGAAGAGAGGGTGGGAACAGTCAGGGAAGGGAAGTGGTGGGTGAATTTTGGGGAATACAAAGATGTGAAGTATATATAAATAATTATTAAAAATAAAAAGGGAAATGAAGTATAATACTAAATAAAGTGAAATACAAAGGAAGAGAACAAGAAAGATAAAAGGAACAGAAAGGTACTAGGAAAAATTTGCAAAACAATTAATAAAATGGCAACATTATAGACCTATCAATAATTTCTTTATATGTTAGTGAACCAAATTCTCTAATCAAATGGTACCAGTTGCTGAGTTAAAAATAAGCTCATCTTAAACCAACTTAAAGATAATGTATCTCTCAGACAGGGGAACGAGAGAATAGGAAACAGAACTTATTCAAAGAAATAAAAGTTGCCTAGAAAATAGTAGAATGAAGACACCAGACTCCCCTTCTCCATATACTCAATGAGTCAATTGTAATAGAACAAAACTAAAATCCCCTGAAAACAGGATGACCACTGCAAAAACAAGTAACAATGTCTGACAGAAAGGGGTAGGAAAGACTTGAAGTGAATTGTGTCTGTAGTGATACAGGAATAATATTAATAATATAATATTATAATATTATATAATATAATATTATAATATAATAATAATATAATATTATATTAATAATATAATAATAAGCCAGAAGAGGGAGGAATGTCTGTAGAGACTCCTACAGTCACTGACTCAGGGTCATATGCCATCATCAGGGAATCTTGACACCCAGAACTGCACCAGGACAGAGGGAGAACTGTTGAAGAACTGTAGGGAGTGGGGACACAGAACCAGGATTAGTGGCTTGAGAATTAGCATGTCAATATAAAATAGTTGGAGCCTGAATGGATATTGGAGGTGAGGGATACAATGGATAATCTGTGTCTCCAGAAAGACAAGACTTGCAACTCAAAGTTAAAGCTGAGATTTTCACAATACCTGACATACCCCTTCTGAGCACCAAAAACAAAAAACAATGCATGAACACTGACATAAAACAGTGTGAGTACCTATCAATAACAGGAGCAAATACCCCAGATAAGGCTCTAAGGTAGAAAAGAAAAGAGTACAGCTCCCAGCCTATGACCCCATATCAATAGCTATCCATGCCCAGCACTGCATCTAAGGGACCCATGCAATGACTGAGGTGGCTGTGAAACTGGTGGAAACTACTCAAGTTCCTCTAAAAGTGAAGCAGAATTTCTTAACATTATGGGTGGAGAGGAAAGATCATAGCATGATAGCATGTGCCTTACATATCACACTAATATCAAATGGTCATGAGTTTATTGTAAAAAGAGAACATGCATTAATGCTAGGAACTGTAAAAGCCATGTTGAGAGGCTTTAGTCAGTTTACTGAAAATGAAGTCAATGCATCCAATCTTAGATGGGCACCTATATGGGCTCTCAAACGCTTGCATGTATTTTACCCGTAAGATTTGCTAGATTTCACAGCTGAGATTCCTGAATTCCCAGTTGTAACTGAAATTGCACTAGAACTACTCATGACTGTGAACTGCCTAGATTGTTTAATAAAAAAATTAGAATAAACTGCTATACAGTATTTAATACCTGTAGTTCAGTTAGTAATTTCTTCACATACAGCATGTTGCCTGTGTGCAGTTGATTTTAGAGTTTGTCGCAAAACAGATTATCTTCTGTTCTTCTGCAATGGTCAAAGTTGAATATCATTAATCAACAAATTAATATTTTCACAAATGGAGTAAATAAATGTGCCAATTCATAAGTGGATATTATTTTCAAAATGAGAGCAGTGGTGATACAGTAAATGCTGAAACTTAGGAATAAATGAACATATTCTACAGGTAAGTAGTTGAGCAATGGCATTCTTATGTTTTTGGTGTTTTTCAGAATCCTAATCTGATTTTTAAGCCATCAGTAGTGTCAACAGGTATGCAGTAAATGCATTACAAATGCATTTATAACTTAGTCAAAATGCTGATTTATGTAACTGTCAAAAATATGGAGTTAATATTTTTTCCTTTTGATAAACTGCAGTATTACTTCAATGTATCTTGTCTTTTTGTTTAGTACTACAATTTAAGAAATTTATTTGAAAGCAATTTTGGAAGAGTACAAGGTACAGATTTTGGAGCAGTAACTTTTTTAAACTGTAGTCAGTGGTGAACAGGTCTGATTTTCAGTGCATTATACATTTGGCCAGGTCAAATCACACACTTCAATATAAAGGTGCTTTTGCAGTACTCATCCTTTCTGCACAATCACTTATGGCAATTCCATTTATTATTATTTGATTATGTTTTAAAATTCTCACTGTGAACTTTATCCAGATCTTAAAAGTTAGACTTAACTGAACTATGCAAGTCTCCCTGTAGTCAATAAAAATAATAAGAAAAACATAGGCGCAGTGGCATGCACCTGTAATCCCAGATACTTGGGAGTCAGACTAGGAATCACTTGAGTCCTTGAGTTCAAGACTACCCTAGGCAATATAGTGATAGGGTGTGCTACACCCCCCCCCCATTGTCTTCTGTTTAAGATTGTAGATTTTAAGGACAGATGCTAAAATGTGAGAATAACCTTAGTTAAAATTTTCCTTTAGGGGGAGGCAGGGGGAGAAAAAAGTAAAATGGTCAAGGTGAAACAGGTTTTCTGGAAGGTGGGAAATCTGGAAGGAGGTATATAAAGAGTGTGTAAACAGATTGGGATTGAAATATTTTAGAGGCAGATATTGAATAGAGAGAGATTTAAGATGTGAGCCATGTGAGCTTGGCCATGTGGCCACCAGGGACCTGCAACCCTTGGCTAACCCAGACTGGCAGCATGTGCGTTAAATGCAGTTAAGAAGTTTGCAGATTTAAACTCTGGGCTGGAGTTTGTTTTGCTGAGTTTAACTTGTGCCTGAAAGAGGGCATGCAAAAGTTAGGCCTAAAAAAAAAGTAAACTCCTAGTCTCAAAAAAAAAGAAAAGAAAAGAAAAGAAAAACATGTGGACACAGAGCAAAACATATAATGCACTTTGATATCATATATGAATTATCTTCCATTAATCAAAATATGTCCCAATAAATATGAAAACCATAATCTTTGGATCTGAGAAATTGAACTATCAGTTCATTTAGTTTTTGTACTAAGACAAAAAAATTTGAAAAACTATGACAAAGTATTTTTGCTTAGCATGCAGAAAGAAGAACTGGAGTTGGGTTTATTACCGTCTCTATGTTAAAAGTAAAATAATGCTGTCATTATAGGATCTATAAGTTTCAGTTTTCTGCTTAGTTCTTCCATACTAGTTTAATATGAATCAATATTTCTAAAAACTGCAAAAATCATAAACAACCAAAACCTATAAAAACAATTTCTACTTAAAAGCCCTAACAGTGTACTTTCTAACTTAGCTAAATCAATGTTATATATATATATATATATATGTTTTATATATATATATAATATATATTATATATAATATATATATTATATATATTATATATATATTTTATATATATAATATATATATATGGGGTTTTGTGGTTTTGTTTTGTTTTTTTTTTGCTAAAGTCTTAAGGCACATTGGTAGGTATTTTATTATTCTGCTACTGGTGACAGCTAATGCCAATCATAAACCTGAATAATGATCTTAAAGTTCAAGATGATATCTAAAAACAAAATTTGGTTTTGACTGATTTAGTAGGTTACTTTATATATAACATATCTTTATATGGTATTCCCATGTTAAGAAGGGCTCCACTGAATGAAAACTAAGGACTAATGATAAGATTATTTTTTCATTAGTGAGACAAAGATGCCATATTTGATGCAAGAACATTAAAGATAGGCCACTCATAGGATAGGTTAGAGACAAAGTCCTACATTATCACCAAATCAATAGGAATTGAAATGATAGAACATTTTCACCAAATTTGGGAAAAATCAAGAAAGAACTCAAACTGACTTGAGATATGTTGACTAAAACAAGTTGGTGATCAATGAATAGTACTTGTAAGGAAAGGAATCAGGGAATAGGAGTTAAAGGTTTTTCTTTAACTCTTTTCCAAGAAAAGAGTAAGAAAGATTGGGTAATAATCTTAAGCCAATAAAAATCACTTACCATACATCTCTATTGCCAGGAAGTGAAAAGATAAAATAAAAATGCCAAGTTGGCATGGAGTCTCCTATCCCTGCTGGTTATACTTTGTGAGAAAAGTGGGTAACTACATTTTGCAAACAGATTCAGTTTGATACGGCAAAGACACAGGACTGCTTGTAAGGAAAACCCATTTACCTGGTAGGGAACTCAACTCTGTGTCAGTGGATCTACTACTTACCCAAAGTCATAAGAAGCATGTAATGAGTCTATATTCTTTTAGAAATTCAGGCTGACTTTGACATATTTGAATGACATCTCTTCTATCACTATGGCTGTTTAGATTTTTGCTTCATTTACCTTTTGAGATTTGAGTCTATTAATTTACAATATAGTTGATTTATTCTTTCTTAAGAAATTCTAATGAATTTCTCTTTATTAATTTCAATGACAACTTTATATTTTAATTGATATTTCACACATGCAATACCAGGTACTTAGGACTAAATCACTCAAAAATAATATAGATGGGTAAAAATTTTAAATGATAGTGTTCTCATTGAGAATGTTAATCCTTGCCTTCTAGTTAAAAGATTTATCTTTTTATCAGCACTAAAATTTTTTGATCTTCATGGAACTGGATAGTTCAAGAAACTTGCTTCTAGATATGGAAAGACACATCCAGATTCAGTGGAAAAAACATAGCTATCCTTTTGTGGCTCTTCAACTCTACTCTGTGATAGATAAGGCTTATATTCCTTGGGAAATTGACCAGATACCAGGTGACAAAAATAGAGTCATCGTCATCACAATTGGTCATCACTTTGGAGTCTTCCCCACTGACATTTTCATTTGTAGGATCCTCAACATTTGAAAGGCAATTAAATGACTATTCCTAAGAAGTCCAGACACTAAAATGATCATTAAGGCAGAGAACATCAAGGAGATGCATGTAGATACAGAGAAGTTTGGAGATTTCCATGGTTGCATGGATCTTACCATGGATCTTACCAAGATCTTACCATGAAGGATATTTTCCAGATCTCAATGTGGAAGACATTGATGCCTGGGACATGAGCTTTGCATGTGACTCCACTATTATACTGATCCTGTGCTTGGAAATCATATTCACACATTTTTAAACTATATTTGTTAAAGCATAAATATGCAAAATCCCTAGGAACAAATATCTATAAATAATTCTATTATTATTGTCAGAGAATTTTATCTTTATTTAGAGACAGAGACAACCAAATGTGAAAGAAGTCTGCATGCTCAGGGAGGTCACTTCAAAGGAGGACAACCAATACAGGATGGAAAGACCCAAAAATGAAAAATTCCTGGAGTTTGTCTATATGGATTATAAATGTTCTTACATTTTAAGCAAGTTTGTGTCATGATTTCTGTTCCTTATTGCTGAAAATTTACTACTTCTTAACAGGGTAAAAAAAATGAAGATGTGATCATTACCAGGGTCTAATAAAGGAGTCTACTTAATTTTTACTGTCAGTGGTTAGATAGTACAAGGTTTACAACTGACAGTCCACTTGTCCTTGTCACAACTGCTCAATTCTGTCACCATAACCTGAAAGCTCCTATAAACAACAACATGTAAATGCGTATGACTATGTTCCAATAAATTTTTATTTTATAGATATTAAAATTTGAATTTTATGCACTTTTTATGTCAGGTAGCATGATTCTTTTTTATTTTTCTGCAACTTATTAAAAAATGAAAAACCCATTCTTACAATATGGGCCCTGAAAAACATTGCAAAACAAATATGACTGCTAGTCATAGGTTGCTGACTTTTAGTTTGAAACAGTGACAAAAAATTTTGTAGAACTGAACATAAATTCTTTGGAACATGAGGGGAAAACTAGTAACAATCTAGGAACAGAAGAAACTCCCATAAATTGAGAACATTTATCAGAAATGCAACAAAAGTCACATAACAAACATTTCTTCATAATATCAGGAAGAAAATATGACAAGAAAACAAAGATGTGCAAACCCTATATACAAAACAAACTAAACATTCAATGTAATCCCAACCAAAATTTGAATGGGTTGGGTGTTTATATAATTGACAAAGGGCAAAACATAATCAAGATATTTATTTTTTTAAAGGTTGCAGAATGTACTTTCTAGATATCAAGACTTATTCAAAGGCTATACATAAAATTATGATAGTGTGACTCTGGTGCAAGAGAAATCAAAGACCGTTAAAATAAGAGAGAACAGAACCTGGTGAATGAGAAGTAGACCTCTAAGCAATGAAGGAAGTGAGAAAAGAAAATCCTTTTAATAAATATAAATATTCTGTAACAATAGAATATGCATGTGAAAAAAAACTAAGCTTACATCACAATGTACACACATACACAAATATGATCCAAATTGATCATAGATAAAAATGTAAATTCATCTCAAGTGTACTACTCATACTATCCACAGTAAAAACTTGTTTTTGGGGTTTTTTTTTTTTTTGGAAACTAGGTCTTGCTATGTTGTCCAGGGTAGTCCCAAACACAGGGACTAAGTGATCCCTAGTCTCAGCCTCCCAGGTAGCTGAGATTACAGGTGTGCACCACCATGTCCAGCTATTTTTTAGAGAATAGGTCTCACTATGTTGCCTGGGGTAGTCTCAAATCTGTGGACTCAAGTGATCCCTGGCCTTAGCCTTCCAGTGCTGGGATTATTGGCTCATGCCACCATGACAGGTTATCCACAGTAAGAACCATTTTTTAAAATATTTAAATATTAAAATGTTATCATTCCATAAATGAACAGTACACAGTTTGTACCACTTGACCTGCACCAGAATTATGAGTTCAACACCAAAATTATCAGAGCTGAGTCCATAGATACATATTTGCATGTAATAAAAATATTATATTTCCATAAAAGTTGCTGAATGCTTAAGCTCAAACCTATCGCATCATTGATCAGTGTGAACTAGGTTAGATTTAGCATGGGTCCACACCATATTTGGGTTAACATTTGTAAGAAATAGTACATGGATTTTTTAAGATAATATAAGAAAATACCTTTATGACTGCAAGATAGAGAATGTGGTTCCTCGGAATAAATCCAGATGCACTCAACATAAAGGAAAACACTGGTAGGTTTCAGGTACATTAATTCAGAAACACTTATCAAAAGATACCATTGAGTGAAAAATAAACCCAAAACTGTGAAGATATATTTGCAGTACATAAAGAAATTCCTTTTTTCTCCTTACCAAGAATAACAAATAAGTAAAAAATAATATAATTTGAAAAATCACCACTTTACAATGTTTAATTAAATAAGCAATTAGGGCATATATCATCAATAGATAAAAACCCAAGGGAAAAAAGATTGCTTGGGAACAAAAATTAAAGTCAGAAATAAAATTGACAAACATAAGATAGATTGAGATTTAGATATGGAAAGATCAGAGAATCAGGATATAAAGGATTAAAGGAGATCAAGAACTTTAGAGAAAGTTATGGAAACAGAATAGATCAAATGAAGAATCAAATAAGTGATGTCAAAGATAGTAATGCATAAATGACTCAGGTGGAAAGAAATAAGATGAAAAAAATCAAGAAGCACTGCAAAAGCTATCCAACTTCATTAGAAAATATGATATAAATATAACATGCCAAAAGAGGAGGAGGGATGAACAGAGAGTTGTTCAAAAAAATAATGCCAAAAGTTCCCATTATTGGGAACTTGTTGTATACATAGGTTTATGAAGTTAGTTTATGAAACAAGGTATCTAAATGCAATGGGACCTCTACCATCAAGAGTTCAAGACAAAGAAAACTGATGGTAGTAAGGTTTTAAAAAAAAGGAAAAAAGCAGGTAACTTACAAAAGAAATCCCATCAGGCTTTCATCAAAATTCTCAGCAGAAGACCTACGGAGCTGGAGAGAATTACAAAATACTCAAATACACAAAAATTCTAGACAATAATGTTCTATCCTGCAAGACTCTCAGATAGGAGGGGAAAATAAAGGTAAGCAAAAACTGAAGAAGATACCAACACAATACCTCCCCTACAAGAAATACTGATTGGAGTTCTTCTCTCTAAGTCAAAAGGGGAAAAGTCCACAATAAAATGAACAAAGAAACAAATAGAAACAGTACCTCTAAGAAAATGGTAGTAGCAAGTCTGCACATATCAGTATCACTCCTAATATAAATGGATTGAACTCACTAATGTAAAGGCACGGAGGGACCAAATGGATCAAGAAACAAAACCCTTTTACCGCTTACAAGAGACTCACTTAAGCTAAAAGACAAATACAGACTAAAAGTCAAGGGATAGAAACTGTACTCTTTTCAAAGAGTAGGAATCTTTATAGGCATTTCCAAAGGCAGGAATCATTATATGTATATCAGATAAAACAGAATTTCAGCCAAAAAAAGATAACAAGAGATAAAGATGATCAAGACAACGGAAAGACAATACAATTATCAATGTATACACACCTAATATAGCAACACCAAATATGTCAAACAAGTATTATCAGCCCTAAAGGAAGACATCAACAGCAACAATGTAAGAGTAAGGAACTTTAACATCAACTTATATTACTGGACAGATAACCCAGAGACAAAAATCACAAAGAGGTTAAGATCCAAAATACAGAAGGAGCTTATGAAACGCAACAATAGAAAAAACCAGCTCATTTATACAATGGATAGGGCATATGTATGAGCAGGCAATTCTCTGATGAAAACATACTGAATGCCAGGAGTACCCAAAAAAAAAAAAAAAAGATATTCATCTTCTCTATTTAGAGAAACACAATTCAAAACAAAATACCACCTCATACCTGTGATAAAGGCTATTATACAAAAGATTAGAAACTACGAGTTGGAAAGGATGTTAGAGAAAAAGGAAGCCTTTACACTGTTAATAGGGTTGTGATTTGGTGCAGCCATTATGAAAAACAGGAGACAGTCCTCAAAAAACTATAGTGTGATAACATATATCTGAAAAGGTGTTATCCTACACTTCTGAATTCATTTACAGCACTGCAAACCAAAGTTACCTCATTAACTATATTATAAAAAATAAAATAAAAACAATATTGCATATAATCCAATTATTCCAATTCTGGGTATTTACCCAAAATATACAAAAACACTAGTTCGAAGTGATATAGCACTCCATATTTATTACAGCATTATTCATAATAGTCTAGAGCTGGAAACAACTTAAGTGTTTAACTAACAAATGGATAAAGGAGAGGTGATTGCATGCACAATGCATAATATATGATAATTAAAAAGGCAAAATTCTGTCATTTGCAAGAACACAGAGGACCTAAAGGGTGTTATGCTTAGTACAGTAAGTTAGACAGACAAATAACGAGTTCACTCATATCTGGTATATATAGAAATTAAACAAAACGATGAACTAAATAAAACAAATAAGCTTTTGGACTATATGACACTGGTTACTTCATAGGAGAGGTGGATAAGCTGGGATAAAGAGGAAAATATTATTCAGGAGAATAGACTTGAATGTTTAGTTTGAACTTAATGCAACATATATACATGTGAATCCTGAATCTTACATAATCTTATAATGCAATGTAACTTCAATAAATAAAAAATACACAATAAATTGCTGAGCATCTATTCTGTGTCAAATGCTATATTAGCCAATTTTGTTACAAATGAATAAGATGAAACTACCATCCTTAGTCTGGTAGAGAGTACCAAACAAATAAATTTAACGCAATGTGATAAAAAAAAATATACATAGAGTATAAGCCAAAAAGTTAACTCAAACTAAGACAGAAATGCTGTGAATAGTTTCTAAAGGAAACACTGCTTGCCATTCCCATTAAGAATGAAGTAGTAGATTGACAAGAATGAAAGAGAGAAGGTACGGAACCAAAAAAAAAATTGTGAGTACAAAAATCATTATGGAAATGGCAAGATTTTCCTTTACAGACAGGAAAGAGTTAAGGAGAAAATAATAGGAAGGATGCTGATGGCCCAATGACACAAGGATTTCTGTACCACAGTAAAGGATTGGGACTTCAACCATAAGCTAATTGGGAGCAATTAATTGTCTGCACGAAAGGCTATGCTTAGACTTCCTTCTAGAAAGAGAGATGTGGCAAGGTATTGAAAACTGTGGTTATTGTGAATATTATTCTCCAATTAAAAAAGATAAATTTGATGCATTTGTGATAATGTGGATGAACCTAGAAGGAATCATATTAGCAGAAATAAACCAGAAAGATAAAGAGAAATAATCACCTATAGGCAGAGTATAGGGAAAACTAACAAACAAAAGGACAAGGAAAATTTAAAACTGTTAGCAGAACTGAAGCATAGAGCAAGAAAGGGGGAGAGGGGTAAAATCAGGTGAAGCATGGGCCCAAGAGATTAAGATGATGGTTCACGGGTGATACGGTGATGGGAGAACCTCAGGGTAGACAATGATGTAAAATATGCATATATATGCAATTAAATTTAAAAATAATTTTAAAAAGAAGCACTGTGGGGGGGGAGAGGGGAACATTTCTTGAGGTATAAATTAAAAAAAAAAAAAAGAAGAGCAAACTGTGGTGATTGTGGCACTGTGGAAATAATCCAGCTTGAAATCACACCTCTATTCAAATTCTCGCTTGTTCATTTTGTAGCTCTAAGAAGTTTGGGAGTTAATTTCTGAAGTTCAGTTTCCT
>PVHY01015267.1:0-36329 GCA_004024945.1 Uropsilus gracilis
AAGCTAAGGCGAGGGGATTGGATTGGAGAGGAAGGGCTACAGCAAGAAAACATGGACAGATCACAAAAGGGCATGACCTGGCCACCAAACACAATCTCAAGACTGAAAATCTAACATCAAGGGGCACTGGGACCCAACAACGCAGTCCCTCACCCAGAGAAAAGACACTAACATGAGAAAGAGACTAATGGACTCAGCATAGCTAGTAACAAAGAGTGGGGTGTGAGAGAATGGAGGGAGCACCGGAGGGAGGAGGGAGGGGGAAAAATATATAACAGAGTGGTTGTAACCCAAAGAACAAAATAAAACTACAATTAAAAAAAAATAAATAGTTGATAGAATTCTTCAGTGATATGAGCTTAGAAATTTCTTTTAGGGGAGGTTTTATTTTTTCATTATTATTTATATACAATATGTATTATTTTGCAAATATATACAATATTATAATACTATATATTGTATTTATATACTATATATATTTTTGTTTTGGGGGCATTTGGGTTGCTTCCATGTCCTTGCAATTATAAATAGTGCTGCAATAAACATCCAATTTCTCTGTCAACTGTTTTATTTATTATTTTTTTATTTTTTTATTTCACACCATTGTAATTCCCAGGGGTCACCCACCACCTCCCCTCCCTGGCCACACCAGCTGGTCACCTAGCCCCCCCCCCAAGTTGTGTACTTTCTTTTGGTTGTCCATATATTAGTGAAACCATTTGGTTTCTGTCTTTTTCTTTCTGACTTGTTTCTGCTAATATGATTTCTTCTAGGTACATCCATCTTATCATAAATTCATCAAATTTGTCATTTTTAATTGATGAGTAATATTCCATTGAGTGCATGTGTATATATATACATATATATGTACCACATCTTTTTCATACATTCATCTGTTTTTGGGACATTTGGGTTGCTTCCATGTCCTTGCAATTATAAATAGTGCTGCAATAAACATCCAATTTGTCTGTCAATTATTTTATTTTTTTAGTCATTTTATTTTATATATATAACATATATTAAAATATTTTATATTTATATATTATATTATTATATATTTTATTATATTATATATATATTAGATATCTATTACATCATTGCATTCCCTAGGGTTCTCCCTCCACCTTGTCACCCATGAACCTTCATCTTAATCTTCTTGTGCTTCTCCCTTCCCTGATTTCTATCTTAAAGAATTATTTTTTCTTTGTTTTTGGTCTTCAGAAATCTGACTATGATGTAATTGGATATAGATTTTTGGGGGGACTATCATATTTGAGGTTTTCAGTCTCTCAAATCTATATTTTTGTGCCTTTTTGCCAAACTTGGTGCATTTTCAGCCATTATTTGAGTGCTGTTTTAGGTTCATCTCTTCCACTCCTCTGAGACTCTGATAACACAAATGTTCTATTATAGTCCCATAGGTTCTTGAATAGCTATCCTTTTATTTGTCCTTTGCATTTGATTGTAGCTGTTTTACAAATTACAATACAGTTTGATTATTCCCACCATTCTGCTGTGAGCTCATCTATTATTTTTGTTATATTTTTCAGTTCTAACATTTCCATTTGTTTCTTTCTTCTAGGCTTTTTTTTCCCCCATGGAAGTGCAGGCTCTTGTTGCCCGGGGTACCACAGACTCAAGCAATCCCCAGCCTCAGCTCCCCAGGTAGCTGGGATTACAGGTGTGCGCCGCCATGTCCAGCTATTTTTTTGGAAACTAGGTCTCACTACGGGCCCCAGACAGGACTGGAACCGCGATCCCTGGCCCAAGCTGCTTCATAGGCTGAAGCTTACAGGCACGAGCCACTGTGCCCGGCATGAAGAATACATTATTATTGATGGATTTCCTACTTGACTTCCACTGGTGTTCCCCACTATTCTAAGTGGGGGTAAAGTTCTGCTCTCTTATGAAGGCATTATTATAGCTCTAGTAGGAGGCATAGGAGAGTCTTGCAATTGTTTCCTTCCTGGCCCTCACTGATACCATGAGGTAAAGGGGGTTCATTCCTACCTGGTAGGAATGAATGTCCTGGCTCCCTACTTGATCTTCTCTCATGCCACCGCAGCAGTTTGGTGGTAAGCTCCCCACGCAGCCTTTGAAGGCAGAGGTAGAGATGGAATCACCTTTTTTGTGTGGTTTTTGACAGGAATAAATAGCTGGTTATTATCTAAAAGTTTATCTCTGATTTTCAGAGAAGAAAACGGAAAAGTGGAGAAAGAAGTTTCCGTCTCAGACCTTACAGGTGGGCAACACCCAGAATCAGTGTATGAATTCCTGGGGAGGGGATGGTTCCTATGACTGCTGGGTGTGAAGCCTACAGGGATTGGCACTTAGGCATGGCAAGGGGTCAGCTCACTGCTGGAAAACCTCTTTTGGCTTCCTGTCTTCTCCAGGATGGTTTTCCCTTTGGCTGCCATTCAGAGCCCCTCAGACATACACTTCTAAAAAGCAGCACCTGGTCAACACTTCAGACCCTACTCTTCTGTACTTAGATTGGAACCCAAACCTCAGGCCTTGTAAGGCTAATTACTTGATTTACTTGCTTTTGTACTTTCTTGGGTCTCTTTTTTTTTTACTTTATTTTTTTTAATTGAATGATTTATATATATATATATATATTTCACATCATTTTAATCCCTGGGGGTCACCCACCACCTCCCCTCCCCAACCACTCCAGCTTGTTCCCACCCTCTTGTTGTGTACTTTCATTTGGTTGTCCATATATTAGTGAAACCATTTGGTTTCTGTCTTTTTCCTTCTGACTCATTTCTGTAGTATGATTTCTTCTAGGTATATCCATGTTTCGATAAATTCACCAAATTTGTCAATTTTAATTGATGAGTAATATTCCATCCACATCTTTTTCATCCATTCATCTGTTCTGGGGCATTTGGATTGTTTCCATGTCCTTGCAATTATAAATAGTGCTGCAATAAACATCTGAGCACAGGTGTCCTTTTGTACCCACATTGAGGTCTCCTTTGGGTAGATTCCCCGAAAAGCAATTGCTGGGTCAAATGGTAGTTCCATTTTCATTAGTTTGAGGGTCCTCCATACTGCTTTCCATAGTGACTGGACCAGTTTACATTCCCACCAGCAGTGTAAGATGTTCCTTTCTCTCCGCATCCATGCCAGCACTAGTTATTGCTAGTTTTTTTGATGTGGGACGTTCTTACTGGTGTAAGGTGATATCTCATTGTGGTTTTGATTTGCATTTCTCTGATTGCTAGTAATATTGAGCAATTATTCATGTGCCTGTTGGCCATTTGTATTTCCTCTTTGGAGAAGGGTCTTTTTAGTTCTTCTCTATTTTTTTATTGGACTTCTTGTTTTGCTTTTGTTTAGTTGTGTGAGTTTCTTGTGGATCTGTATTATTAAACCCTTATCACTCTTGTGGAGGGCAAAAATATTTTCCTATTTGGTTGGGCTTCTTTTTGTTTTTTCTGTTGTCTCTTTTGCTGTACAGAAGTGTTTTAGTTTGATGTAGTCCCATCTGTTTATGTTTTCGTTCAATTTTTTGCCTTCTGCAGATGTTTCCAAAAAGGGACTTCTATATTGTACTTCATGGAGGGTTTTGCCCAAATTTTTCTCTATCTGTGTTATGGTTTCAGGTCTGACATCTAAGTTTTTTATCCATTTTGAGTTGATTTTTGTACATGGTATGAGGGAGTTGTCTTGGTCCATTTTTTGGCATGTCTTAGTCCATTTTTCCCAGCACCATTTATTGAAGAGGCTATCTTTGTTGCAAGGTAAGTCTTCACTCCTTTGTCAAAGATTAGTTGACTATATATGTGTGGCTTTATTTCCGAGTTCTCAATTCTGTTCCATTGATCTGATTGTCGGTTGTTGCACCAGTACCATGCTGTTTTAATTATTATGGCTTTGTAGTATAGCTTGAAGACTGGAATAGTTAGGCCTCCATTCTCTCTTCTTTTGGTGAGGAGGCTTTTTGATATTTGAGGTCTTTTGTTATTCAATATGAATTTCAGTAATTTTTGTTCTATCTCTTCAAACAATGTCATTGGAATTTTTAAGGGGATTACAATGAATCTGTAGATTGCTTTTGGTAGGATGGCAATTTTGAAGATGTTCATTCTTCTAATCCATGAGCAAGGAATGTCTTTCCATTTCTTTATGTCTTCTTCTATCTATTTTGGTAACGTTTTAAAATTTTCTTTGTATTGTTCTCTCACATGTTTTGTTAGTTTTCTTTGTATAGTTCTCTCACATGCTTTGTTAGGCTTATTCCCAGGTATTTAATTGTTTTTTGTGTGATGGTAAATGGGATGACTTTTTAAATTTCTTCTTCTGCTTGGCTTTTTGCATATACGAAAGCTACTGATTTCTGTGTGTTGATTTTGTAACCAGCTACATTACTGAACTGATTTATTGTTTCAAGAAGTTTTTCCTGTCAATTTTTTGGGGTTCTCTACATAAAGAATCATATCATCTGCATATAATGATAGCTTCAGTTCCTCTTTTCCTATTTGTATCCCTTTTATATCTTTCTCTTGCCTTATTGCCCTGGCTAGAACTTCCAATACAATGTTAAAAAGTAGTGGAGAAAGTGGGCATCCTTGCCTGGTTTCAGATCTTAAATGGAATGATTTTAGTTTTTCCCCATTTAAGATGATGTTTGCTGTAGGTTTGTCATAGATGGCTTTTATTATTTTGAGGTATGTTCCTTTGATCCCCAATTTTTCAAGGGCTTTTATAATAAATGGGTGCAGGACTTCATCGAATGCTTTCTCTGCCTCTATTGATATGATCATGTGGTTTTTGCTTTTCTTCTTATTGATGTGGTGGATTATGTTAATTGATTTCCAGATGTTGAACCATCCTTGTACCCCTGGGATAAATCCCACTTGGTCATGGTGAATAATGCTTTTTATGCATCTAGGATTCTATTTGCTAGTATTTTGTTTAAAATTTTTGCATCTGTGTTCATTAGGAAGATTGGTAAAAATATGGAATACTTCACGAATTTGCATGTCAGCCTTGTTCAGGGGCCATGCTAATCTTCTCTGTATCATTTCAATTTTAGTATATGTGCTGCCGAAGCGAGCACTTTCCTGGGTCTCTTGACTCTGTGGTACTTGTCGCTCTCTTGCCTGAAAAAATCCAAGCCCATTCCTGCCACAAGCTTTGCTCTGCTGCTCCCTCACCCTAGACCACCATGGGCATAGCTGGCTTCTTTTTTTTGTCAGCCACCTAGATAGAGAGGACACTCCATTGCCTAATCACATTCATCATGCCCCAACCCCATCACTCTTGTTCTCATTATCCTCTTTTATTCCTTCATAGCATACATCTCTCTTTCACACTATCTGATGTGCTTATTTGTTTATATTTTTATTTTTCCTGGGGCCCCATGGTATGGGATGGGGTTATCTTGATTCTGCCCAGGCTCTGTAAGCAATACAAATAGATGTACAATCAAAGCTGACCAGGTGCCATTGGCTAATGTATCTAGATCTGGCCAGGATCTCTATCCTGTGGAGAGGCTATATGCTAGCAGAGACTAAGCTTATCAGCAAGAGATCCACTGATGCAGTGGAACTGAGTAACTATTATGACTTTTTTTGTTCTTCTCTGATGAAGTCTTGACCAGAGGGCAAGGTCCTTTCCTCTCCTAGAGAGAACCGGCTTTACTTCTCCATACATAGATTTGTGCCACCCTTAAGCTTCAACTCCTCTCCTGGAACAATTGGGAAGGCCCAAGGCCTGGCTCCTGTGTGGTCAGCCTGCATGTCCTGCTCTCACAGGCTTTCTCAGCTGCCTTATAAAGTGAGACACTAAGTACTGGCACAGGCCTCACCACTGGCCTGGCTTAGGCCACCCAGAGTCCAAGACCTGGGCAGAGTCATGGTCGGTAGTATCCTGGAGGAGCCCCATGGCTGCCAACCCACAGCAACAGGGAAGGACCAAAACCTGCTTATTAAAATGGAGTAGTATAGCTTAGCAGAGTGGCACAGCAGAATTTTGCTGGGCCCATCATAAAATGGAGCAGTATGGCTTAGTGGAACCATCCTGGGAGTTGGGAAATTTAACTTCTCTATCAGTGCCCTAGGCCCTAGACCACATTCATACCCTTCCTGACCCAGGTTCCTATCTGTACCATGGACTAGAGGCAGAACAAAACAATTTCCCATGGGCTGTGTTCCGTTTAAGGGGCTGTATGACCATAGAGTCAGCACTGGTTAGAGACTCATTTGGTTAAGCATGTGTCTCTCTGCTATTGTAGACTTTTGCCTTTACTCTGTGATCTCCCCTCAAAAGGCTTAAACTCCAACAGAGGCACTCTCTTCATGTCTAGTGACATAGTTGATCCTTGAATGATGCATGTGCGAACTGTGTAGGTCCACCAAACAGACATTTTTCATTAAATACAGTTAAACCTCCACACAGTGGTTCACTACATATACCAGGAAGAATTGGGCACTAAAAATTAACAAAGAGAGGGGCCAATATCTAAACCAGACACTACAGGCTCTTCTACCCACATGCATAATTGCAAGACCACAAATATTCAAGGAACAACAACAATGGACTTTAACAAACATGGGAAAACGGAGTTACTGAGACCACAAGTGGCCAGCTATCTTATGCCAGTTATTGTCAGTCTTAAAGTTCTAAACAAAGACCATGTTTCCAAGATGGTATGTTTTTCAACATTCCAGATCTCAAGGAAGTATTCCAAACAAGTGGTCACACTTCCAAGATGATGCCCTCCATATCCCAGGCAAAAGGCTAAGAGGGAATCGCAACAGATTTCACCTCTCCCTATCTCTGGGAAGCACATTCCAGGTTTAGCTGGTTTACTCCTCCCTCCTTCTCTGGGAAGCCAGCAGATTCCATTTCCAACACCTTTGCCTCTCTAATCTCTTAGAGGCCCAAATTCCAGTTTCCAGACAAAAAATCTGTACTTGGGTTTCTAGAAGCTTTCTCCTCTTCCCCAGGGTGGCCAAATCCCAGGGTATTGGCCTTCGATCCTAATGGCTGCACTTAGAGAATGAACCCTGGAAAATGGCTCTTTTGTCCTGTCCTCTGATCTAGACCCTCCAGTCCCAGAGCAGAGACCCAGGTCCTTGATAGGCACAGGAAGCACTGCAGTCATAACCTCCAAAGGGTCCCTGGTGGTCACCAGTCTGCAGACATGAGCCTTGTGCCTGAGTGGTCTGGGGTGAGCTAAGCAGTTCATAGCTAGTGGTATTTCTCCTGACCTTTGCCCACTCCCAGAGAGCACCGCCCATAACAAACTTTGGCTTCAGTCTTTGCCTTTCAGCCCCCAGTTATACTACCACACTTTGTATATCAATTGGTTGAATCTGAGGATGCAGAATCCACCGATATCAGGAGAGGGCCACAAGGGCCACACCCAAGGACTTCGGTGTCTCCTGGGGTCCTGAAGTCAGTCACCCACAGACAGAAGAGATGACTGGAAATTAATGCTTGAGAGTAAACTCATACTTGGATTTTGGGCAGTGCAGGATTAGGCATCCCTAAGTCACCCCTCCCCTCTGTGTTGTTAAAGGATCAACTGTATAACCATGCCCAGCACCATGATAGGGTATGGTGTGGGCACTGTAACAATTGTCATGAACAGATCAAGATGCTCTGCTAAAGGGCTTATAATTTCACTCAAAACTTTATGATTATTATTTGAGGTTTCATCTTGCTTTGAAAAGGAAGGACAAACACACAAATTTAACAACCATACAAAAGGGTAGATACAACATGAAATCATGTGCATTGTTGAGGGAAAGATGAGATAATGCTGACTCTGTGTGTGTGTGTGTGTGTGTGTGTGTGTGTGTGATGTAAGCAAGGAAGGAAGAGGAGAGACAAGGTGAGAGTGGGTCAGTGGCTGGGTGCAGAGACCTGCTAAGCCAACCACCAGGCCCGTAGGGCTCTGCCCCTCAGTGCATGCAGCCTGGTGCTGCCCACACCCGGCACTTCCAATTCCAGCTTCCTCAATCAAAGGGAAGGTGGGGGTAGGAAAGTGTCACTTCTCATTTCCTTTGACCAGTTCAAGAAGAAGCAGAGCTCGGCTTTCTGAGAGGCTCATAATTAAATGAATTAAAATGTTTTCCTTCACGGTGACTTTGCCAACTCCCGTCCACCTCTCCCTGGCCCTGTTCCCAGCAAGCTTTGGAGCCCGGGAGGATGCAGAATGACATGTTGTGTGCCTCCAGACCAATTAGCTCTGCATCGTCATTTTGGGGAGAGATTTATGGCTGGCTTTTGGAGCATTCCAGCTCAGACCTCGGCGGCCAGGATTCGTCTGCTGGGAAGTTCCTGGAAACAGAACCTCAATATTAATTCCCATTACAGTCAGATGAAAGCCCGTTCATAGGGACTGTCTTCAGCAGGCTCTTCTCCTGCCTCTCTCTTCTGACCTTGATCCATCATTCCTGCCACCAGTTTCAGAAAGGAAGGAAACCTCTGTGGGTCCAGTCCCTGTTCCGGGAAAGCAGAGGGGGCAAGTCATAGTGTACTGGACTTTGAGGGGAAAGGCTGAAGAAACAAGGAGAGGCAGGCTGTGGATGCCTCAGCCTCTTAGTCAGACAACTGTCCTCAGAACCCTCCTGGGATTCTCCTGGAGGGACAGGAATTCCTCTGCCCATGGTCTGAGATTTCTCAGGCGCCAAGATCACCTTTCGTCCTGTTCTCTGAAATGGACCCTCCAGTCCCAGAGCAGAGGCCCAGGTTCTTGATGGACGCAGGAGGCACCGCAGCCATGGCCTCCAAAGGATCCCCAGTGGCCACCACTCTGCAGGGCTGAGTCTTGTGATTGCGTGGTCTGGGATGAGCTAAGCAGTCAGTAGCTGATGCACACCTGTCAGCACTACTGATGGATATTCCTCGTGGCACCAAGACCCCAAGGACTAAATATAAACCCAAGGAAGCAATTGCCCACGTATTGATTATGAATTAGGCTAACGACATTACTAATTATATGTAAAGATGTGTATCCACTGCACCAGCCTGTTAATGGCTCACGAGAGGTATTAAGGCTGATAATTGGGAAAAGTAGTAAGTTTATCACCAGCTGTAATTACTGGGTCCCTAGAGAAAGAAGGTGGCTGGGGTGTCCAGCCTTGCTTTTTATGACCTGGCTTTCTAAGGACCAGGTTTGTGGATGTACTGAGGCCTCTGTCACTGATTTGCCATCTATTTACCTGACAGATGCTCCCTGAGCCCTGGATGCTATCAGAAGAGGCCCAAGGTAGACGTTATATATTCTGGAGCAGGGTAGCACAGTGCCTGGGAAGGAGATGCACGTGGTCTGTGCAGACTGGGAACAGGGTGGTCCCGAGCGCCATGCTATGGGATTTGGAAACAAGCTGAGACCCCTCCAACCCTTTCCAGAAAGGAACAAGAGTTTTTATAAAACATCTGGTCTAATCTTCCTTTCAAAGAGAGCTAGGGTGAGTGCTCCCAGTCCACAGCACTCTTCCCTTGACCTCCTGGCCCTGCAGCCAGGGTGATGCTTGGTGCTCGGCATCTGGGCTCCTTCCTCTAGGACAAGAAGAAGGAGGAAGTGATGGGTCCCTCCATTTAAGGGTTTTCTCATGCTTCTGCCTGCTGGGCCCACCTCTACCTCTCTGCTTCCTACCTCTTTTGTGTAGCTTCTGTCTAGACTCCTCCTAGAAGTCACTCCCTCTAGACTTTCAGAGTGCTCCCCCTGGGGCACACCATGATAGGGAGTCACTGGCCATGTTTTTGCCCAATTCCACAAGCAGTGACTGATCATCTCTGATGAGTAGGGACAGGGTAGCAAACACAGTTCCAATTAGTTTCCTGTTCTGTTAATAATTTCTGAGCTTTTATATTATAAAGCCCTGGTTTATTTTTTCAATAGATCTTTTCCTAATTGTCTTTTACTACACAGCATTTTAATTACTCAGGGAATATGTGAATACATTTTTCATTAAAAAAAATCAGTCCCTATAAAGTTAGATGTCCTCTTAGCCACCAGCCACACCCCGGGGTGGGCACCAATATAGCCTGGTCTCTATGCTTCCTGGCCTCTTGTGCATTTGCATACCTCCATCTGCCCATCGCAATGCAGAGTACTGTTCTGCTGTCTGTATGTGTGGCCTGTGATGTGTGTGTCTCCTGTTGCATGTTCACGGTATGACAAAAAAAAAAAAATGAAGGGGCCATCTAACTGTATCATAAATGCTTTTACTGACCATCTTGTTAAAGAATGAGCAATGATAAGATTAGACCTCATGAAAAATAATGTGAACTGTGACTGAGGTCATCAGCTGACTCAGTTGATCTGGGGATCACTGCAAAATGTTGCCAGAAGCTCTCATTTCCCCTGTCTGGGACAGGCCCTGGTATTGGGGGACACATGGAGGCACTGGGTTCAGGCCCTGACTCTCCTGAATCATGCCCTCAACTGACTTTTGACTGAGCTGACTGTTGACTCCTCCCTGTACTGGCACCTAAACAGGTCTGGAGCACATGGGAGGTATTTGCTGACACCCTGTCAAGAAGGTGGGTGAATCCAAGGAGAGTTGTGTAGAGGCAAGCAGCATCCAGTCACTTCAGGGCTGCCCACCAGCCCCACCACACTCTGGCAGAGATGGGCATATGGCCAGGTGCAGGAGGTTCGGGAAGCTGAGGAGTGGTCCTGTTTCTCTAGCTGGTGAGATCAGTCAATGACATCACCCGGCTGGTCCTGCAGGTGGAGGGTGCCAGAAGTTCAAATAACTCATTGGGGAGGGGGAGGGGTGGCGTCAACAGCAGGCCGTGCCAGGAATGCTGTGCTGGCTGTTGATGTGCTTGGAGGACAAAGCCCCTGCAGCTGTCTGAGACTACAGCCCAACACAGCTGGGCTGGGGGCGGGGGGAGGCATGGGGGCGGAGGGAGTTTATATCTGGGCTCCAGCATGTGGGACTTCATGGGCATCCAACCTTCCATAGGTGTGTCCTATCAGTCAAAACGCTGAGAGGCACTCCCCCCATCAAGTTGTATATGGACTGGAGGTCCTCCTCACCTTCCTGCTAGAACCCAGACTCTCACTCGTTCCACCTACAGGCCATTTTTCTCCTCTCTTGCTTTTATTCTCTCCCCTCTCTCCACCCTCCTCTGCATAGGAATCTCTAAAATGAAGATCTACACCCTAAACAGGATCTCCTTGTTCTTCCTTTTACAGAATAAAATCCAGAGCAGGTGAGGAAGAGGAAAAGAATGATGGCACATCAGCTAGGTCCAAGGACAGGGGTGTCCTCCCACATACCTTTGGGATCCACAACCCAGAATTTCCACTTGGCATCAATGTACACCCAGGCATTCACTATTTCTTCTTAACTTGATGTCCCCACCACCTCCCACATATCTTGTTCCTTAAAGTTCATTCCCTTGGTCCCATCTCCCCCTTGCAACCCCAGCTTCCCCAGCTTTTCTAAGACCCTTCCTGAGAGTGACATTTTTTCCCACTTCCCTTGGCCTCAGGGTTCTAGTCAGTTCCTGTTTCTAGTCTCGGCAGAACGAAATCAAGTCACCCCTCCAACTCCATTATTTCCCTCCCCCAGAGGAACGTCCCTGCTTCAGGGCTAGAGGGGACTCATCTCAAAGTGAAATTGGGTGGGAAAAGAGACTTCAACTTTATAAAAAATCAAAATCCTCTTTTTTCAGCTTTTCCCCAATAAGTTGACTCAAAGCTGTAGCACCTGGAGTTTCCACAGACTCCCTGCTTTTGCTATGAAAATACAAGCCACCAGTTTCTCTCAGCTCCCAGCCTGGCTGCAGGGAGAAAATAAAGTTTGAACTGCATTCTGAAATCACAGCTGCTTGGCCTCAAATGTAACTTCTACAACTCCTGCAACATAAAGACATTCAAAATTTCAGGTTCTTATCATCCGTAACCCCCTTACCATTATTTTTAAAGCCAGAACAGATTTTTAAAGTGAAAAGAACTATTTGTTACTAAACAAAGTGATTTCCTAATTATTTACTACAAAAAGAAAGCATATAAGAAAATCCGAATTGCCCCAACATTCTCCACAAACCCTCAGTCCTTTAGTCCTGTTAACCTCACCACCTGTCTAGTCCTTCAGAATTCATTAGCACATGTTTCACACAGAACATCCTTCCTTCTTCTTAGTGTGTTCCAGCTTCCAAGCAAGTAGTCAAAGGCATGATGTGTCTTCTTGCTGTCTTTTTCCAGGTATAAAAAATACTCTTAAGTACAGGAACCAGCAAAACTTATTTTCTTCTTAGGCCTAGCTCACATGGCCTCTCCAGAAACATTTGAATCAAACTCAGTAAGACAAACTAACACAGAGTTCAAATCTCCAACCTCTTTAGCTTTCCGCAGGCACATTCAGCTTATACTTATTAAAAGCCATGAGTTTACCAGCCTGGGGCCAGGCCCCTCAACCCTCATGGTCCTGCCTCCATCTTTCCTCCCAAAATGGCTGAATGAGCTTCTTCCCAGTTTACTAGTGTATCAGCAATGTTAATGAATGCACCCAGAGGGGGTAGGCACTCCAGTATCAAAAGGATGCCTAAGCACTCAGGCCTTAAGAAATCCCTATGTACAAATGCAGGGAGAGGCTGGATGAGCTACTGGGGATGTTAATAGGGTGTCACTAGCATCAAGATCTATTTTTAAAAGGGTAGAAGACACAGATGGCAACTAGGGCAGCAAGTGAATGTGGATGGCAACTGTGTGTAGTTTGCTGAGAACAAGACCAAAGACAACATAAGGAGTTAACAGAGCAATATTCCAGGGTGCTTGAGTAAGGATGACTCACTCAAGTGAGGTGAAGAAAGGATATTCCTCTGCATGCCCAGGGAACCCACCCCTTCCTGAGGCCCCACCCACTTCACACAAGCCCCAGCCCCAACTTCCTTAGCCTAGTTCTTCTGCCTTTGGCTTAGAGAATTGGCAGTTCTCTATTGAGGGAGTTAGAAAGAAGAACATCCTGCATGTTGAGAAATGGCTGCAGAAGGTGAAGGGCTTGAAATCAAGAGTGAGCATGGCATCAGAGGGAAGGACAGAGGGTCACCAGTGAGAATAGAACCTCTCTGGAAATCATTCACCCTTACTCTTGGGGAGAAGTGGTCAGGATTAGGATCCCCATCGTCAATTCATGCATTTGGGGTAGTGGGAAGCATACTGGGGGCACTGGGATCATTTGCACTCACTGTTTGCCAGTGTGACTGGGGCCTGGGAAGTGGTGGTGGGAGGGGACCTGACCTGCAAAAGTTGTTAAGGGCCTGAGCCCCTGGCAGGAATGAGTGCTGATAGGGCCCAGGCAGGCCAGCTTCTGCTCTTTCTCCCTGGTGAGAAATGAGAGCTGTGCTAGAAAAACAGGAAGCAGCAGTGATGGGGCTTAGCCAGAGTGTGCCCTACCAGTGCTCTGCCAGAATGGAAGAGTGCTAGTCCTGCTCCAACTAGTGGATTCCAGATTGCCCTTGCCCAGCCATCTTACTCTGAAGTGCCCTGGCCCACAAAGTGACAGATGTTACCTCAGCGGGTATCTTACCCTGACCATTAGCTCCTACCTCCTCAGCATCTCCAGGGCCTCTGTCTTGAAACAGGCTCTGCACTCTCACCCATGACCACATCGGCCCTTTCCATTCTCCAGCAGCCCTGGAGTGAGTGCCCCCAGAGCAGGAGGCCTCGGGAAGGTGTTTTATGGAGCAGTGACCCACAAAGTTGTTTTGTCATCTATGTTGAAAATGACTGAGCCAATCCCCCCCCCTTGTTCATTGCCAACTTCACTTTTTGACTTCTAGTATTGATTCAGTAGATAAAAGGCTGAGAGGTTCTGCAGTAAGCAAACACTTAATTGGGGGTCTTGTCGCATTTCTTATATTTATTTGATCATGGGATCCTTTCCCATCTAGCAATTTTGGGAAAAGCTACCTAGAATCTAGGTCTGACATTTTTCCTTCAACATCTGAGTGCCTTCTTGGACCAGCCCCAGACAGACACCCTATTGACTTCATTCATCCTCTGCCTTCAGATCATAGATCCTGCGATTCACCTGCCCCTGTCCCTTCCAGAGGCTGGCTTTGATCTCAGCCTGGACTCATCAGCCTTCACACCTTTCTCATGGGCCCACAACCTGGCATGTGTGCATTTTCTAAACACTCGCGAACTGTAGGCCTCCTTACCTTTGTCCCAATATGCAATCTCTTCCTGGCCTTTAGGCTGAGATTAAGTGCTCCAGCTTGCAGTATTCACTCCTGTCCTTTTTTCCATTCATTCAATTTTAACTTATCTGCAGACTTTCTAATTCAACCTCCTCCATGAAGCCCTCCTTGGTCTAACAGTCAGGTTGGCTGTCTCCAGATACACATCATTTCTTTGCTAGATTCTTACTTGCTTTAGTGAATTCAGGAAGAGTTCCTGGCCTGATTTGTTTATATCCTTCCTCAGCCTCACCCCTTCCTCAGTCTCTACACAAGGATTTGCTAATAATATTTCTATTAGGCAGCATTCTTGAAATCACCTCTCCCACCTGTCACTTCTACTTTTGGAAGAAATCCCAAGAATCCAAGATGACTTCACCTTTGGGGATTCCTTCACAGGAACTCCAGGATTATAGCACCTTCACGTGCAACTAGGGAGTTTTTGATTGAGGAAGTTTCCAAGGAATCCTCTAGTTTTGTCAGGCAGTTTAGGAACACACAGGAAAGTACAAGAACAATATAGCATGTCCCTCCTATGGTCTGCCTAATGACATGTTCCCTTGCACCGTGGGGTAACACGTGTCATTTTTTGGTGTCATTCGAGGAGGGCAATGTCAGGCCCCTGTAGTTAGCAGTGACCAAGCCATGTTACAGCCAAGAATGGGGGGGAGGGGACAGGCCTCCTACATCCCTTTAGGCTGCTACGGGCCACATTTTTCAACTGCAATGTGCCACACATGAGAAATGATGGGATACATAGAGAGAGGGCAGCGAGAAGGCTCTGAGCATTCCCCCTTCCAATGTAAGTACTAATCATAGGCCCCAGCTGGTCCTCCTGTGGGCATGGAGCCTCCCTTTCCTGCATGGGTTTTTGTGAAGTTTGTGAACTCACATGTCCTCCCAGGCCATGCTCCTCAGCATCTGTCTGTGTACTTTGAGTTTGGCCCAGACCTGCCCCACCACTGGGTCTGCATTTCCCAGGATCTCTAGGAGATTGGTGAACAAACGTGTAAGAAAGGCTGAGATCAGGTGCCTTTTAGCCAACATGGCTTCTCCATCCATGAGATAGTTTCCTTGGGGTGCAAACCCATATAGGCATTTGGATTTTTTGGTTCTCTATGCTGTCCCCAAAATTCACCCACATAAAATTGCCCTAAACCTGAAGGAAGGTCAGTGCTCAGTTAGAAATAAATAAATGAAATTAGAATCAGATATCTGACTTGGCACTTTATTGGGTGTCATCTGAACAGGTGTCTGTTCGGTCACCTGAATTTGGGAATTTGTAGACCATCACCAAATGCATGTACTGGTAAATCCACTACCAGAACACCTGCCATCAGGACAAGAGCTGGCCCAGAACCAAGGTTCTTCTGCTTGCAACTAGAAGAAACAGTAGACTTGGTCTAGCTTTCTGTTAGGGCCAGGAAAATCTCACTCATTTCAGAGGCTTTGGAGAGTATCACCATCCCATGTGGATGCTCAAGGAGGGCTGCCAGTTATTGTCATGCTATCATTACACTTCCAGGGATTCTGACAAGAGGAGCCACACTCCAGAGAATCAGCTGTTCTCAAACACAGATGGAACATCTGCCTGACATCACTGGGACTGGAGCAGGCAGTCTACTGGACAGCAGGGACAGGGCATGGTCTTCTGACAGAGCCACCTGCTGTAGCCTGACAGACTGACGTAAGGAAGGTAGAAACGGTCTGTTCCTGGCCTTGTCCAACCACAGAGGATTGAGAAATATGTCTGATGTTGTTGCTGTAAGAGAATGCATAAGTAGCCAGCTCACTTACTGGAAAAGAAATGACCTAATCCACCAAGCCAGCCTGAATTTTAATGGGAAGATCAGGCGGTAGGGTGAGAATACTGGCAAAAGGGCCTTGGTTTATGCCAAGGTCTGGAGGTGCCATGTGCCTTTCACCCTTGGCCTGCCTGGGAGCGACAGAGTTCCTTTGAAAACAGTGATGTTTCTGAGATGCTGTTTTGTAAGCCTGCGTCAGTACCACCCTGGAAGGGTGAAATGCACCTGAGAAGGAATGAGGCTTTAAATGAGTGCTCAGTGGAGGTCAGTCTCATAAATGAGTGCTCAGTGGGACGCCAATGGCAAGAAAGGTTTAATGACAATTAAATCCACCCAAAAGCTTTGAAGAGAATGTGCATCCCTTTCTTCACATTATTAGAACAATAATAATATGTATTTGTCACTAACAGATAAACAGAAAGGAGAAACTGTCAGCCGGCAAAGTTACATGTAGATGAGGCATTTAAGTGGATGCAGGGGTGCAAGTGCGCTTGGACTCACAAGAGCTGCCCAGGGCTGAAGCTCTGCACTCCTGACAAGCTCCAAGGTTATGCAAAGACTGCTAGGCCCAGGGACCACACTTTGAGTAACAAAACCTGTCAGATGTCTTTGACTCTATGTTCTTTATTAACATGACTCAATTTGTAACGTGATTTGTAATATGTCTCAATTTAATTTATTATGAATCCTTTTCCACATCAAAATAGACTTCAATAATACATTTTAAAGGCTACTCAGAATTCCATTGTATATAAATTCCAGTCTATCTAACCAATCTCTTATTATTGAGCACATGGGTTGCTTAAAACTTTTTCTATTATAAAGAGTACTTACAAAGTTGAATCTGTGACATCCTTGATTATCTATTTGGAATTTCAATCAATAAAATTAAAGATAGGCAATATTTTAGGACTTTTCCTAGAGATGACTAAGATGCCCCCCAAAAAGATTTATCTATAAATATTTATTGGCAGCGTGCCAGTCACTCTCTTTTTAAACAGTTCTACAGGGACTACACATGAGAGGAGAAATCAGACATTGGACAAAAATGAACAACAATATAAGAAAATAAATAAATAGATTTTAAAAATCAAATAACACCCCCAGTTCCCTGTCTCTAGTTTTGCTACATCAGGAAAATCATAGATTTCTTGCATTGAAAAAGCACAGGTTCTCACTCTTTCATTGTACATTGTACCACCCACTATGCTATAAGCTCTGGAAATGGACAAGTGACATGCAGTCACCATCCAGAAGAGAATAAAGATCCATTAAAAATGTTCTGTTCCTCTTAATTTTCTCCAACACTAAGTTATTTCTTTAGTATTGGAAAATTCCTTTCTGAGAAAAGCTTACTTAGACTCTGATTGGTCATCCAGGGACCAGAAGCCAAGTGACCTGGTGACCCTCTCAGGATCTTTAAGAAACCAGCCAATGGTTCCTGTTTGTCTGTCCCACTCCTGCCACTGCTGGTGCTGGCACCCATGAGAGCAAATCTCAGGCCTCTTCCAGCTGTACCACACATTCTTCTACACATTCATTGGGGACCTTCACTTAGATTGTGTGACTGTCCCGGGAGGAGGGGCAAGGTGTACATGGGGAAATGTGATTGCCAGGAAGAGTGGCTTGAGCTGTATCATTAGCTTGGCAGACCTCAGTGTGGATGGTACCTGAAGATCCAAAACACCTGAAGATCCAAAACACCTGAAGATCAGGAGTTACCTGATCAGACTCTGCAGCCCCACACGGCCATGAAGCATGCTGTGTTTCCTTAACCTGAAAACCACAGCAGACGGTGTGAGCCAAGCAGAGATGTTGATCTCTCCAAACACCTCCAAACAGTTCCACAAAAGGAAGTAAAAAACCTCATGAAAGTAATGAATCCAAAGCAGAGCCTGGATCAGGACAGAACAAAGGAACTCAGAGTGGACAGGCTAGGAAATGCATTCAACACCAGCTGAGAGGACTATGACAAATGTGGAGGAAGGGTATCTAAGGTGACAGACATTTGGTCTTAGATAATACAGGAAGCAGAAAAAGTAAGTTTGGGGCCAGAGGTTAAAGGTATAAAATACCCAAATTAGAGATGGTGAATTTGAAGAGCTCCTGGGACAAGTCAATGAGCAGGTTGAGTAGAAACCTGGACATGTGACCTGGAAAAAGTGGATTGCTGTGACGGTTGACTGTATGTGTCAAACCGGACAGAGTTAAGGGGTTCCCCAAGAGCTGGTAGAACATTTTCTCTTGGTGCATCTGTGAGGGTGTGTCCAGAAGAGATTAGCTTTTAAATTGGTGAACTGAGTTAATCAGAGGACCCTGCACAATGTGGGCAGGCAGCATCATTGATCGAGAAAAGAACAAGACAGAAGAAGGATGAATTCATTCTCTCTGTGTGAGCTAAGACATCCTGGTTCTCATCATAGAGTCAGACTGAGAGGGAGGCCAACTAAGAATGTGACCACCAGGTAGGGGGTGCAGCCAAGGGTGAGACTCTGGGACACCCACCCAGCAATCTCCTAGCAGGGGCACTCACTCAATGACATCCATCTTAGTCAGCTTGGACTGCTATGACAAATATAATGGGCTGGGCAGATTAAACAGCAGGTATTTATTTCTCATGGTTCTGGAGACTGGAAGCCCAAGCCCAGGATGCCAACACCTCAGGCTTTGGTGAAAGCACCATTCTTCTCAGTGTTCTTCACATGGCAGAGGAAGAGAAATGGTTTTCCTCTTCTTGTAAGGGTGGCTCTATTTTGCAAGTGGAGCCTCTACCCTCTTAATCTATTTCCAAATGGTCCCACTTAATATCATCCTGATGAAGGTTAGAATTTCAATAGATGAATGGGAGAAAGGCAACACAGCACGCAGTCCATAGCAACAGCAATGTTCCAGAAAGGTTAATCTCTAGGGAAGATGACCTGGTAAAAGCGCTTGAAAAATACCACATAAGATGTCATATGATGATGGCACTTAAGCAGGTGACTCCAGTAAGACTTGAAAACATGGGTAGTGACAAAGGCTGTGTGCAATTGATATGAAGGAATCTGAAATATGACTGAACAAAAGGGTGATTTGCTAGAGAAAACTGGTGAACCCAGATGTGGTAGCCATACCCCTGAATTTCCACTATGGAAATTTCCAAAATCTCCACTATGGAGTCTTTCTATATCATAGCAAAAACAGTTGGAAAAGCACCACATCAAAGAAAGGAAAGGAAATATTAATTACAGATGAATTAACTCAGCGAAGCAAATATGTCTGATAAGTGTTTCATCCTAAAACCTGTATATGCAGAACTAAAATTTTGAGCTATTTTTGGGAATGCCAACTGTTGGGACTACACAGTATGATGCTTGGACACGAGACAGGTGACTGGGTAGTTAAAGACAAGTGGATAAATACATGTCAGTTTACAGATGATGGGTGGGTCACACTGTCTTGACAGAATCATTACAGAGTTGGGGTGCAGTGTGAGAATAACTTCTTTGCTCCCTAGAAAGACTTTAAAAACTATAGAGTAATAGGAAAAAAGCTGTAAACTCTATATTGAGCATAAGTAGGGTGCACAGAAAGATATACAGACTCAAAATTTGTTAAAAACCATCAATATAAACTGAAGCCAGCTCAGAATCCACCTGAAACAAGTACAGAAGAAACTGAAGCAAGCAAGGAGTCATTTTGAGGAACAGAGCTTAGGCAACAGTAACAAAAATTACCTTTCCTTTGCTTTAGGGAAGAGGCACACCCAGGAGGGATAAACCTCTATCCATGGCCTACAACTAGAATAATGGGGTGGCGGGGCCAGAGGTGGGAGATAATCAATAACAAATAAAAAGTACCATGAAAACATAGAGAATGAGGGCTCAGAAGCTGACAGTTAAATATACTCCCTAACAACCTTCTGCAGATACACAAGCAAGGAAAATCTGTCTCATTACACAATGTGCTGAAAGGTTACTGGCATGTTATAAAAGAAAAAAGGAACCCTCTTACACTACGGTGGGAATGTAAACTGGTCCAGTGTCAATGGAAAGCTGTGTGGAGGTTCCCCAAAGCACTAAAGATGGATCTACCATATGATCCAGCGATTCCACTAGGAATCTACCCAAAGGACACAAAAACACTAATTCAAAAAGAAACCTGCACTCCTATGTTTATTGTAGCACTATTTACAATCTTGGGGACTTACCGTAGAGAAAATGTACGTTCACACAAACACCTGTATACAAATGTACTTACTGGCCCTCTTCATACTTGCCGTAACAACCCACACACCCTCCAGATGGGTATATTTACATATGAAACACTACGCAGCAGTGATAGGAACAAAATATTGATAGCCCGAACAATTTGGATGAGTCTGATAAGCTTTGTATTCAGAGAAAGTAGACAGGTGAAATGGATGAAGATCAAAAGGTACAAACTTATTGTTATGAAATAAATAAGTCATGAGGATGTAATGTACATCGTGGTGATGATCGGCAATAATACTGCAGTGTATGAGAGAAAGTTGCCAAGACAGTATGGCCTAAATTTTAAATTCTTCATGCTGACAGATGTTAACTAGAATTATAATGGTACTCAGTTTGCAAGCTATACAAATGTCAAATCCGTATGTTGCGTCCTCAAACCAATATAATCTTATATGTCAATTATACCTCAGTAAAATTTTTTCAGATAATAATCAGTATATTATATAATTTACACATATAGAATTTTCTAAATGACAAAATTATAGAAATGGAGAAGAGGTCAGTGGTTGACAGAGGCTGGGAGAGGGCAGATTGTGTCTTTTAGGTCACAGAATTGTTCTGAATCCTGATGATGATGACAGTTACTGGATTCTATAGCAGGTGCTTGAATTGGTTCATTATAATGTTGATGAGAAAATACAGTGCCAGTGATAGTGAAAGAAATGACATTACTCATATTTTCATTTTACATTTCACTTAAAATCACATCTACTGATGATATTAAGGGAGAACTTACAAAAGAGAGAACTTACCACACACACAAAGGCATATATGAAACACGTACATATGACATACACATGAAACTGCCACTTTAAGCGACTATATATATTGCAATTCATAGATTGTACAACAAAAGTATTTAAAATTTTTTTACTGTATAGTTATTTTTAAAATAAAAACACTTGTAATTTAGAGACAAAGTAAACTGAAAGGAAATATAAAGAAATATTAACAAAGATAAAAACACCAGAAATTTGGAAACAAAGAAAAATAGCATAATTGACAAATCCATAGATCATTGTAGGGATGGTGGTGGGGTGGAATCTATAAACCACCAAATAAAATGACTTTTAAAAAGATTTAAAAAATACCATAAAGAAAAAATAATAGCGAGAAATAACCAAAACCAGAAACTTAAGAGAATTATAAAACTTTACTTGGACAATTATATTCAAATATATTTTAAATCATTTCTGAAACCAGTCATTGCTTAGAAAATATATAACAAACCAGACCTAGCTAGCTACAAAAGAGTCACAAAATTAGGTAGGGTGATTTGCAAGAACTCATTAAAAGTGCTACTATGGTTTAAATTGTCTCCAAAATTCACATCAAAGTTCTAAATCCCAATGTCCACAATTATGCACTTATTTGATTGCACACCGCAGGTGTAAGTAGTTTTCAGGATGCAGTCATATTGCAGCAGGGTGAACCCCAACCACAAGCCTATGAGGACTGGTTATAAAAAGTGGAGATCTGGACTCAGTCAGAGGAACCCGGGGAGAACACCACGGGAATATTGGAGCTAACTCCCACATATCAAGAGACTATGGGAAACTGGAAGAAGAGCCTGGAACAGATCCCCAAAAGCCTTCGAAAAAGCATGGTCCTACCAATTCAATCTTCTGCCCACCGGAACTGAGACAACAACAAAGTCTCTTAAGTCACCACTAGTTTGTGGTGCTTTGATATGGCTGTCCCAGCAAACCAAACTAGTTTTCAAAGAACTATTCACCAAAATAACCTTAATTTTTAAAGGAATCTACATTGCCTTTAATAAATAACAACCCCCTCAGCACTCTCTAAATTGCCAGAAAGAGACTAAAATGAAAAAAAACTTCCAAGTTTTTTCTATGAGTTAAGTGTAACCTTGAAACCCGGCATGGAGTATACCTGTAAGAGGGGCACTGACTGCTTTTTGGTGGCTGCAGCCCAGATGGTGGGTTCCCTGGCCAGCTCTGGGGGCCACAGTTCCCTCTAAGGGAGGACCTGCTGCTGAAGCCTTCCAGGGAATCAAATTCTGGAGGCTATTTGGGGGGGTGGAGTCATGCTCTAGCATGATCATACAGGGCTCAAAGTAACTGACCTGGGGGGTGGGAGGAGGGATGTAGTGGTGGTTAGGTCTGGGTGTGGGAGCACGGCAGAGGTGGTACCCATTAGACATCTTCATGCACAGCAAGTTTGTTGGGAAACCACCAAGAGGAGAAGGAGGCTGATGGATAAGAATGGAGAGGAGACAGGTACAGAGGACAAGAGGAGCCTCCCCAGGGACTGGGATTTTGGTCTGCGGTCAGAAGTCAGGACACCAGGTTTGGACACCCTGGGGAAGAGAAGAATTTGTGAGAGACTGAAGTGCGGGCCTTTGGCTTGGAAAACTTGGAACTTAGAGAACAATGTGGAATTTGGGTCGGCTGGAAAGCTGGATTTTGTGTAAATGGCAGCTCCAGGTTTGGGGTGATGAGAAGATGCCATCTTGGAAGTGTTCTTGAGACTGAGTCTGGAAGGTAACTGATAAGATAACTGGTCACTGTGACCTCGGTGACTCTTGGTTTTCCTTATCTATTCATAAATCTTTTTATTGTTGTTTGAGCTGTCTTGTGTATGGGAGGAAGGACCCAGAAAGTGCTGGTTTAGCTATCAGCTTTTCTCCCTGCTGGTTTTGGGTCCCAATTTAGCCTAGTTTCATTCCCACAAAAAAAGGGGAAGATACAGACCAGCCTTAATTATTAATTCTAATTTACAATTTACAATGTTAAATGAAATATTATAAAACAATTTAGCAGTGCATTAAAATAAAAATACATTATTATGATAAACAGAATTTATTCCAGGAAAGATGGGACAACTGGATATTAGGAAATTAATATAATTCATGAAATCAATGGCTCTAAAGAGAAAAATGATATGTTCACCTCCGTAGCCCATTAAAATTTTATGTATCCAGTTTCAGTTTTAATATTTTCAATGAAATAAGAATGGATTAAAACTTTATAACATAATACAAGGGTTACAGATTCCAAAGGGTCTTTGTTAGGCTTCCATCAATTAATCCCCCACCCCAATTTTTGTATCACACTGTAGCAGAGGGGCAGCAACTCCCAGAGCCTGAGAATGGTGAGGAGCTGGTTTTAGGGGGTTGACTACCCATGTGGGGTACCAGGGAGCAGCACCATCACATGTTTCAGGCCAGGCTACACTGGTCACCTGTTGGCAGGTTATGTATCTCATTAGCATCTGAAGTCTTTAGCTTAGAGAGTCCTGTTATCATGCTCAGGAGTCCTGGGTCAGTTCTCCATCAGTCTTCTGCCATCTACACTAGTGGTGTCATCAGGTCTACTGATTCTGAAGCCATCACATGAAACCTGTGAGATTCCACAAGGTGGGGAATCTGTTTCTGGTGACTGACAGAATTCCTAGTCTGTGGGTGTGATAACAGGAGAGTTAAGCAAATAAGGTCTAGGTTCAACAGGTCCTGTAGCAAATGTATATCTATATCAGTCCTCCCCAAATGTGTACATCACTAGAATTCCAATTCAAGAAACAAGACAAAGATTACAATGATTATTATAATTATTATTTAATATTGCTTTGGAGTTATGAGTCAGTGTGTTTAAATAAGAGAAATAGATGTATAGAAAAATTGGGGGGAAGAACTATCATGATTTGCAGATGATATAACTGTATCCCTGAAAAATCCAATATAACAAAAATACATGACAATAAGAAAACTTACTACAGTAGCAAAGAATAAGAGCTTTATACTAAAGCTGTAACTTTTCACACATAAAACCAAGTTGAATAGAAAATATGAATTACCAAACTGTTATCAAAACATTTTTCTTAAATTAGTTAAGCTAAACTAACTTAATTTTCAAAATAGGTTAAAGACATGAATACACACACATGTACATAAACCTTTTCAGGAAATATACAAATGGTTAATAAACATGTGAAAAGATGCATAAAACAACAATGGAGAATTTCACAGTCTCTAAAATGGCTATAATTAAAAAAAGTGATTATAACAAGATTATGTAGAGCTTCAAACCTTCATAGATCATTTAAGGTAATATAATGGTTCAGTTGCTTTATTTTTTTGGTTTTTTTTTAATATATGCATTTTATTTCACTTTTAGGTGTACTACCTTTTTTCTTACACTGTTGTTAATTTTTGGACAATATTTGATTTCTCCCTTGAAGTACTGTCCCCATAGTTCTCTCACCACCACAGCTTCCATGATCCATCACCATAAGTTCCTTGTGCTCTCCCCTCTCCTATTTTGAGGCTTCAGTTCTATGGTCAACTTGCAAGTTTTGTCTTCTTCCAATTCTTTTAACTATGTTTCATAATTTTCCTTGTATAGGTCTTTCACCTCTTTCATTATGTTTATTACCAGGCATCTACTTTTTTTTTGGATACAATTATAAATGAGATATTTTTCTTAATTTCTTCCTCTGATTGTTTGCATATAAGAAGGTTACTGATTTTTGTGTATTAATTTTGTAACTGGCTACTTAACTGCACTAGTCTATTGTTTTAATTATTTTCCCATGGGTTTTTAAGGGTTCTTTCTATATATTATCATATCACTCACAAATAATGATAGCCTTACTTCTTCTTTCCTAATTTGGATCCCTTGATGGCCTTGTCTTTTCTAATTGCTCTGCCTAGGACATTCAGCACTTTATTGAATAGTAGCCATGAGTGTGGGTATCTTTATCTTGTCACAGATTCTTATTGGAAAGACTTTCAGATTTTCACTACTAAGAATGGTGTTGCCTGTGGATTTGACACAAGTGGCTATTACTATGCTAAGATATGTTCATTTAATCCCAAGCATTTCAAGGGTTTCCATAATAAAAGAATGTTGAACTTTATCAAATACTTTCTCACATCTATTGATATGATCATATGGTTTTTATTTTTCTTGTTTTGATGTAGTGAATTACATTAATTGATTTTTGGATGTTCTACGAAACTTGTGCCCCTGGAATAACTCCCAGTTGGTCACGGTATATAATCCTTTTGATGCATTGTTGGATTCAGTTTGCTAAGATTTTATTAAGGATTTTACTATCCATGTTCATTAGGGAGGTTGCCCTGTAGTATTATTTTTTGTGTGTTGTCTTTGTCTTTGTTTGGTTTTGGTATTAATGTGCTGTTGGCTTCACAAAATGTATTTGGAAGTATTCTTTCTTCCTTAATTTTAAAAAGGGTTTGGGCAGAATAGGTCATATTTGAACATTTGGTAGAACTCACTATGAAGCCATCTGGTTTGAGGCTTTTGTTTTTTTGGAAGAGTTTTGTTTACTATTTCAATTTCCTTGCTTGTAATTGGTTTGTTTATGTTATCTATTTCTTCCTTGTTCAGCCTCGGATGATTATTTAATCCTAAAAACATGTCCATCTCATCTAAGTTGCTGAATTTGTTTGCATATAATTGTTCATAGTAATCTCTTATCCTCCAAAATTCCGCAATATATATTCTAACTTCTTTTTTATTAATTTAATTTTTTTTATTTTGTGTGTAACTTCTTTTTCATTTTTCATCATATTTGAGTTTTCTCCCTTTTTTCTTAGCATACATAACTGGCTGTTCATTTTCTTTATTTAAGAAACCAGTGAAATAAGGTCAGAAGGAAAAAGGTAAGTATCAGATTGTTTGACTTGTAACTGGAATATAGAGAAACTGAACAAAAGGTCATAAAAAAGACAAACTTGCAAACTCAGACCATAGATGTGAGGCTTATAGCAGGGAAAAGGAGATGGAGAGAGGTCAAAATAGGAGGAACACACCATGGGTGCTATAGTGGTGGGAGAAACACAGGGGCTACTACAGAGGAGAAATAAAACTTGTACAACTATTATCACTACTCTAAGAAGATAAATACATATATATTTTTAAAAAGAACTGGTTTTCAGTTTCATTGACCTTGGAATATCCCCTTGATTCTATTTCATTTATTTCTGCTTGAATTTTTTATTCCCTTTCTTTTACTGTCTTTTGGGGTTTTGTTCTTTTCTAGTTCCCCAAGATGGGAGATTAGGTTGTTTCTTGGGGCTCTTTCTTGTTACTTGATGTGGGCCTATATTGCTAGTAGTTTCCTCTTACTACTTTTGGTACATCCCATTTGTCTCAAGTTCTTAAAATTAAAAAAAATTCTTCATTAATCTAGTTGTTATTCAGTAGTGTGTTGTTCAGTCTTCACATAATAAGACTTAGTTTTTGAACAAACATATCTCTGTAGGAATGTAAGTCAACACACATACAGAAAGTCTTAATTTATTCCTATATATATTTGACCTAAATTTTATGCAGATATTTTTGTTAGTTGGTTGAAATCTTATTTTCTAATTCAGAAAATGTTTCTTAGTTCTAAGAAACATACTTCTCTTAATGTGTAGAAATGATCTTAATACTGTCTAAGCAAATCTTGAATAAATGAGATAAAACTTAAAATGGTAATGTATATTTATTACCCAGTAAGTAAACCTTGGTTCAATTCTTTCCTTTTTGCCTATTAAATTTAATACTTGTAAGTTAACACTTAGCCCATAACTTGAGGAGTTGGAGCAAATCAGATATAATTGTCAAGCTTCCTAAAATTGATTCTGATAAAGTATATAAATGATTAAATTCAGTAACTAACTATATTATGAAATTGTTAAATTCAGTAAAAAAATTTAAATACTAAAAAAAAAACTGTTTTTCAAGTTCAATTGTAGTTTGAATTGTACCATTATGGTCAGAGAAGATACCTGATATGATTTAGTATTCATGTGTTTGTTGATATTTGTTTGGTGACCTAGTACAATGTGGTCAGTCCTGGAAAATGATCTTTGTGATCTTGAGAAAAATGTGTATTCATTTTTTTTAAGTACAGTGTCCTATAAATGTCTATTAGACCCATGTGTTCTAAGATCTTTCTTTAAGGCAATTATGTCCTTGTTTATTTTCTGTCCTATTGATCTGTCCATTGGTAAAGTCGGGTGTTGAAATCTCCTACCACATGTGTACTTTCTCAAATGTCTGTTTTGAGAGATAATAATTGTATAATGTATCTTGGTGTTCCTTCATTTGGGGTATATATATTTACAAGTGCTATGACTTCCAGGCATATTGTGCCCTTGATCATTATATTATGTTCATCATGTCTTTTTTCACCCTTTGTAGATGAAAGTTTATTTTATCTTATAAATTAGACTGTCCCTGCCTTCTTTTTAGTGCCCTTTACTTTTGATCTGTTTATCTTTGCAACTTAGGTAGGTTTCCTGGAGGCAACAGAAGGTTGAATTCTGTTTCCTAATCCAACATGTTACTTTGTGTCTTTTTACTGGTGAATTTAGTGCGTTAATATTTAGAGTGATTATTGATATGTGGCAGTCTATTACTGCCATTATGTTCACAGTTTTGTGATTATACTTCATTCCTTGTTCAGTTCTTTGTATTCATTAAACCCTGATTTAAATCCCAAGTCTCCTTATACTATTTCTTAGAGTGGGGATTTAATTGTAGCAGATTCCCAATGATTTTGCTTTTCTGAAAAGGTCCTTAATAATAATAATCCTTCCTCCTCATACAGGAAGGAGAGCTTTGTAGGATAAAGTATTCTTGGTTGGTATTTTTATTTTGAGTTTTTTAAATATATCACTCTATCCTTTTCTTGCTCATAGTGTTACTTCAAAAATGTCTGATGTTAACCTAACCAGTGCTTATTTATAAGTTGACTATCTCCTCCCATGTTCAGTTTCATTTTTTTTCTTTGTCTTGGATTTTGGATATCTTACTATGTATTTCCTTTTAGTAAAATATTTTGATGAACTTTGAATTTCCTGTTTGCCCATTTTCATTTTCAAGTCCAAAAGTTTACTTCAATTGTTTTCTTTAATACACTTTCAGCTCCTTTCTCTCTCTCTTCTCTTTCTGGGATTTCCACAATTCTTATTTCCTTTCCTCATGGTGTCAAAGTATTTCTTTGTTAATTTTTCTTTTTATCTCTCTTTATCTTTATATTCTGGTTCTTTTGTGTCTGTATTTTCAACATTACTAATTCATTCTTCCATATCTTTTCTTCTATTTGTGAGAGAATAACTTGGAGTTGCAATTGGCATCTGAACTGAAAAGAGGCAAATCTTTCTATTACTAAACTCTGAATCTGTGGAATCTTATGCTTGCTTCATGTGGATTGAATGTAGGATATTTATTCAATATCCAAGAATTGCATGATGGCATAAGAACCATCACTGACTGGAATTGGTTCCAGCATCTCTTAACTCCCAAGATAATTAAAACCATATATCCAAAGGTTTATACCATAGTAACCTTAATCATAGTAGCCAAAAGGTGGAAATGATCTGAATACTTATTAACTAATAAATAGATAAAAAATGTTTTATACCTGTACAGTGGAATATTATTTGCCAAAAAATGAAGTACTGATTCATGATGCAACACAGATGAACTTTGAAACATGCTATGCAAAAAGCATAGTCACAAAAGAACACACATTGTGTGATTCTATTATGTAGAATATCCAGAATAGGTAGATCTACAATGGCAGAAAGTGGATTAATGGATGTGTGAGACAAACCATTGTATTCCAGGTTTCTTTCTGGGGTGTTGAAGATGTTCTAAAATTAGATTGTACTGACACAAAACTTTGTTAAAATGCTAAACACTCTTAAAATTCATGAAGTGTGTGATGTGTGAAATATATCTAGTAAAGCTCTGAAAAAGACAGTATAGATTTATTAAGTTAAAATACCTAGGAATATACTCATAACCAATATGCTATGTAGGTTATGACCTATATATAACCTATATCATAACCTATATATGACCTATACTCATAACTTATAACTTATATATTAAAGAAAGCCTAAAAATTTGACAATATCACTGAAAAAACATAAGAAATTTTGATTAAATGAAAAGATATAACTTTTCAAGACATGAAAAATAAATGACATAAAAAGAAATTCTCCCTAACTTCACAAATTTAATGGAAATTCTATTAAAAAGTCGTACCTCTTTAAAAAAAAAAACAACCTAGTCACTTAGTATATATTGGAGAGCGAAAAAATAAAAAATACTCAGTAAAACCCTGAAGAAGAAAAGTAATGATAGGGTAGCTACATTGCCAGTTATAAAAATTTTATAAAATCTCAACTGAAACAATATTGTATTGACTTCATGAGCAAACAGATGAATCATTAAAATATATTTAAAGTCTAGTAGTAAATAAATACACATCTATAGAGAAAATTAACATGCAATATAGGTGCAAGTCAAACAGTGGAGGATGATAGAGTTTTTTTGATAAATAATGTAGTGACAACTTAACAGATATCTTGAAAAAAATTATATCTTGTGGCAAGACAAGTTCCAATTAGATCAAAAATTAAAATTGAGCATTAAAAAATTCTAGAAGAAAGCATTACAAGATTCTTTCTAACTTTGAAGTAGGAATCTTTCTTGCCATGACTCAAAATCTAAAAATCCATGAAAGAAAAGATGTATAAATGTGTCTGTAAGAGAATTTTAAAATATTTGCTGCTCCAAAAGGAGACTAGAAGCAGGGGAAATACAATATCTCATGTCAGACAGAGAGATGAAATCCCTAGTACACAAAAAGAGCTACTAGGAATTACCATGAATAAGACCAAAAATTTCATTTTTAAATGTGTAAGGACATTGAATAAAAATTCATTAAAAATACAAAGAATTCTGGAAAAATGTAACCTTACTCATCTGGGGGAAATGCAAATTAAAATTATGTCAGTAATTTTTCTCCTATCAGATTGACAAAATCTTTTTAAAATATGAGAAGTTTGGTTTGAGCCTGGAGTATAATAAATATTCATATGAATTGCTAATGGGATATGATCTACCTTATGAAGAGCAGTTTAACTAGCAGACATCAGAAAATCAGGTGTCCATAAGCCTTAACAATTGCTATTTGAGGAGGAGGGGTGTTATCTTACAGGCACTCTTTCAGATATTTAAAATAGGTGGGTTATTTATTAAAGCACTTTTATGATAAACTGTTTGAAAACAGATCTCTATCAGCATTGACTTTATTTCATGCTGGACAGAAGAAGGGCAGGCTAAGGACTTGATGAAAAGTTTGATAATGTTTCAGGGGAAAAAAAAGAACAAAGAGATTAAACTGCAGGAGAAAGTCAGACGGTATGGAGGATAGATGTGATACTACCAATATTCCAAAAGGGAAAGAAAGAGTCCCACTTACCACCCTTCCCCCTCCAAAAAAAAGAAGGGGGAAAAAGAGAAAACATTGAATTACTTAAATAAAGGTAAAGAAAACTCCCCAGAAATAACTTCATATGGAAAAGGCTCATAAAATCTCAACCAGAAAAGATATTTAGACCCATCACAGTGAAGTTTAAGAAAATAAGAGACATTCTAAAAACTTTCAGAGAGTACTTCCACAGTTACAAGAGTTACATTGGCATTTATCATCTCAAAAACAGCACAGGAAGCAATTAAACAATTGGGAAATGTTTTAATGCTTCGAAGAAAAAGTACTTCAAAATTAGAATTTTTATTTCCAACTATTTTCTCATGAAAACGTGAGTATATTCAAAATATTTTGCTCAGATAAATAGGGTCTTAGGCTTGCCACATAAAAACCCACATTGAAACTACTTTTAGAGAAAATGCAGAAATAAAAACAAAAAAAAGTTAAGAAGGATGGTGCAAAAGAAATAAACAATAAGTCCCCTTAATTAAGTACTTCAGCAAGTATCTTTATCTTAGAAAGAAATGAAAGAATAAAAGAAAGAAAAAAGGCCAAAAGGAAGAATGGAAGTAAAGAAAGAAAGGAAAACATAAGGCCAGAGAAAATAAAAGAAGAAAATATATCCATGGCAACTATTAAGAACTGAAATTCTAAGCAATATCAACATCACCAAGATTAAAGGAGCAGGAAGAAGAGATAAAAGAATGGTAAATATCTGATGCACTTTTATTATTAGGGGAAAGATGCATACATTAATAGGCTTAAAAAAAGAGGGAAGGGTGGGAGTTCAGCAAGATGGTGACAAGATGAAGATGCCAGGCTCTCCCCCTCTAACACTCACAACTAAGCTGCAGCAGAAAAAAAGCCAATTACCTCTGAAAGATAAATGAACAATTTCAGTACATTACAGAGGAAATGATCTGGCAAAAAAGGGGAGGAAATACTTTAACTGATCAGTGTTTACAGCAATATCAAAATATTACAACCCATGAGAGGGGAGGGGTTGCTATTGTATGGAGCCCCCACATAGTTATTGATTCAGGCATATACCCACTTTGGTGACTTTGGAGACATAACACTGTCTTCAAAGATGAGGGGGTACACATAGTTGATGTCAAGAACAGAAGGTACATTATAGGAGAACTGTACAAGTACAGGTACAGAGTAGTGATTACTGGCTTGAGTCTGAGGTTCCCAATATAGAACTAGAGCCTGAACAGACAGCGAGTACCAGGTCAGATCACCTATCTCCTTAAAAAAGAGACTGCTACTTAAAGCATAAGGCTGCCACCAACCTTCCAAGCCTAAAACTGAGACAATATAATGCTTTCACTAAATAGAGCTTAAACACCTGTTAACATCTTAAGTGAACATCCCAGGATAATAGGACTCTGTACTGGAAAATAAGAGAACAGCTCTAAGGGTGACACCATCTAACTATAATCCATCCTTGACACTCACTGGATGTAACCCTCCAGTGTCCTATTTCTCCAGTTTTGTTTGGTCTATTATCTCTTCCTGGTACTAGTTTTCTGACTATTTCAACAGGCGCAAAGCCAGAAATATGAGTTTATACCTATCACAATCCACAAAAGCCAAAATGAAGAGACAGAAGAACATATCACAAATGTTAGAGGAAAAAAAATTGGGAGAAATTTTAATCCAGCAGAATTATGGAATATGTTTGAAGAGGAGTTCAAGGTAACAGTTATAAAATAATGCCTGGAGAATTTTTTTTAAGCTATAAGACAAGAAAAAAAGCAAATTAAGAAAATATAAGCTAGGGGTTATAATCAGAGTCAATAGATAAAAAATATTATAAATTAATTTTAAAATTACAGTAGTGGGCTTTAAAAGCAGCCAAATGCAATCAATGGAGAAAATTTAGATTTAGTGAGCTTGAAAACACAGTATCAGTGAACACCCCCCCAAAAAAAATTAAAGATGACCCATAAGAAAACACCAATGACACTGTCAGAATTTTCAGTACAAATGCCATAAGCAAGAAGAGATTGGCAAGAGATATTTAAAGTAGTGAAAGGAAACTATTTCCAGTGTAAATTTTTTTATTCTGTTAGATTAACATTCAAGACAGAAGGAAGGGTAAGAATTTACCAAAAAGCAAAAATTAAAAGAATTTTTCACATTAAGCGAGACATGAAAGAAGTACTAAAACAACAGAACAACAAATATAGTGGTAAAAAGACAACTAATATGTTACTTACATGAAAGAAGAAGAGAGCAACAATGTGGTGTATCAACCAGTTTGAGCCCAGACCATATAAAGGGTCATACAAATTGTCGACCATATACAAACTTCAGTAGAATTTTTAAACAAAAATCAATAAAGTAACACAATAAGAGAAATGGGACCTAAACAAACATGAAAGATCTCAAAATATAAAAAGACAAAAACAAATGACCCATCTCTTAATAAAAATGACCTGACACCAGTCAAAGTGTTTACAGTGGCTGAAGAGATTTCAAAATAAAATTCAACCTCTTGTTTTTGACAAAAGATCCATTTTATCTACAAAGATATGTATAGATTTAGAATCAATGATTGGAAGACAAGCAAGTGATAAATTTTAAAAGTCAGAAATAGTTATGCTTATATTAGATTAAATAGGCTTCCAATTTAAACCATAATAAGAGATAAAAATGGGCATTACATTGTGATTAAAGGGCTAATAAAATAATACTCATAAAACATGCACTGAATAATAGGACATCAAGATGCAAAAGATAATTTCTAATAGATTTAAAGAGTGATATTGACAACAATATAGCAATAATAGGGGATTTTAATCTTCCAATTACTGCTATAAAATGGAAGACCAACAAGCCAAAGAATAAAGAAACAATAGTCTTAAATGAGAAGTTAGATCATTAAGTTTAACAGATATTTAAACAGATATGTAACAGATCACTCTACCCAAAAACCACTGCATAAACATTTTTCTAAAGTACGCACAGAATATTTTCAAGAATATACTATATGTTGGGACAAAAGTCAATTGTCAGTTAGTAAAATTATGTCACACACTGTCCATCCATGCCATAAAGCTTGAAATCACCATAAAAAGGGGGAACCTAAACAATAAGTTGTTTAGTAGCTATTGGATAAAAGAAGCAATTAAAATAGGGTCAAAAATATCTTGAAATTAGTGAAAATGTACATATAAGCTACAGAATCTATGGAAAGCAGCAAAGTAGTCTTAAGAGGAAAGATAATTCCAATATAGACCCTCAATAATAAGCAAAAAGAAAAGCAATTAATTTAATATTTTACTTACAAGAGTTTCAAAAAGAACAAATGAGACTCCATCAGAGCACCAACTAATTGAATTCAACAATATATCATAAAACTATACATCATGAAGAAGTGGGATTAATCACAGGGAGGTAAGAAAAGTTTGATATACATAAATCAATATAATACATCGTATGAACAGAAGTAAATATTATATTGATAGGATAATATAGATACAGAGAAAGCATATGATAAGATTCAGAACCATCTATGATAGCATTCTAGACAAAATGAAAATTAAAAGAATCTACCTCCAAAAGAATCAAATATCTTGGAATTAAGGAAATTAAGAACCTATTCAAGAATTACAAGATGTTATTAAAGGATTTAGATAAGTGACATAAGAAACCTAAAGTGATATATAAATTTAATGCAATTCCCTATCAAAATACCAACAGTATTTTTCAAGTAAATTGAGCAAAAAATTGAAATTTATTTGGAATCACAGGTCTCAAATAGCAAGAACATACTGACAAGAAAGGAAAGAAAGAGAAGCATCATCTAACTTTACCTTAAACTTTTCTATGAAGAAACTGTTAGAAGTAATACGGAATTAGCACACACACACAAAAATAAATATATGAAGCAGTAGATTAGAATTGAAGGCCCAGCAATAAATCCACATGCCTATCAGCATCTAATCTATGGTAAAGCAACTATAACTATACAATAATTAAAAGATACTCTCTAATAAATGATGCTGTGAAAAGCAAAGGCCACACATAAAACAATAAATTTGGATGATCTCTATCCAAGCATAAACCTAAGCTCCAAATGGATTAAAGATTTATATGTAACTTGCAACAATAAAATACTTAAAAGAAAATTTTTAAATATGTTTCATCTACTAAAAATAATATATTTAGAGAGTTGACCCCTGTGGCAAGGGGAATAAAAGCAAAAAATCAACAGTTGGGGTTATCTCAAATTAAAAAGCTTTACACTGCAAATATATATATATATATATATATATATATATATATATATATATATAATAAGATTAAAAGGATACCCTACTGAATGGGAGAAAATATTCATATACATAAACTGAAAAAATGTACCATTTAAAATATATATTTAAAACATATACAATTCAACAATAGAGAAACAAGTCAACTAATATATGGGCAGTAGATATAAAGGTATTCAGAACACCAATGAATCTATGGGAAAATGTTCGTCATCACTTCCAATAAGAGAGATAAAGGTTAAAACCACAATGAGATAGCATCTCACACCAGTGAAAATGGCAGATATTAAAAGAACCCCCAACAACAAGTGCTGGATAAATGCAAAAAAAAAAGAGGAAACAGATTTCACTGTTGTGAGAATGTAAACTGGTAGATCATTATGGGGGAAAATATGGATTCATTTTGAAGAATTGTAAATGGAAATACTGTATAATTCAGCAACTCCACTCTTGGGCACCTAATGAAAAAACATGAAACCATCAATGCAAAAAGACTATGTACAATGTGTCCACTATTTACAACCGATAGGATATGGAAGCAACCTAAATGATCACCAATAGATGATAAGATCAAAAAGAATGTAATATATCCACACTATTGAACACTATTATTCATCCATAAGAAAAGATGAAGTACAGTCATTTATAGAGAAACAGAGCAATTTCAAGGGAGTTACATGTAGTAAAGAAAGGAAGAATGATAGGACCTTTATATAACAGATGGTTTGACAAAGTAAAATACTCACTAAATCTAGTAGATATAAATAAATGTAGATTGGGCTCTGAGGTAAAAGGAGAGGTCAGGGAGAATAAGGCAAGGGAATATTTTGGATGGTGGTAGGTAAAATAAGCAAAAATGGTTAACAGATGTGTTTGACTATAGGGCAATTGTTATTAGAGTAAAAACAATATAAGTTTTAACTCAATAATAGAAAACAATATATTTAACAGACAACATAAATGGAATATTAAATAAGCTAACATGAATAACCACTAATATAACTACAAAAATGTAAATGGTTTAATAAATAATTTAAAAACTCTCGGATGTGATTAAAACAAAAAATATTCAAAAATATGTGGTCTCAGAACCTTTCAGATAAAGGGACACAGAAAAATTGAAAACAAAAGCTGGAAATAGACATTCTATTAACTATATAAGTGAACAAATAAAATGATTGTGGAGCGTTTAAATACCAATATTGCATTCCATCTGAGGTTCCATCAAAAGATATTATTTTATGTATTACTAAGAAGGAAAAAATCTCTGGCAATAAAATAATGGGATAATGTATTTTCATTGCTTAGAATTTTCAGTTTATATATACAAAAATAACTTTTAAAGCTATTTATTTTTTTTATTTAATTAATTTATTTATATATATTTCACATCATTTCAGTCCCTGGGGGTCACCCACCACCTCCCCTTCCCACCCGCTCCAGCTGGTCCCCATTCTCCCCTTGTGCAGTTTCATTTGGTTGACCATATATTAGTGAAACCATTTGGTTTCTGTCCCTTTCTGTCTGGCTCGTTTCTGCTAGAATGATTTCTTCTAGGTACATCCAGG
>PVHY01015268.1:0-36323 GCA_004024945.1 Uropsilus gracilis
TATATATATATATAAAACAGTCATGTACTATTCTAAGCACTTTTACTTATTTAACATTTCTTTTTACAATTCTAGAAGCTAGGTCCTTATATCTCCACCAAAAGTGAGTTGTGAAGAGATTGATTTCTATGTCCATTAAAAAAATAATAAACCATCATGTATCAGTCAGGATTTAACCCCAGGGCATAGACTGTTGATTCTGTGCACTAAACCACTATACTATACATTACTCAGACACTTAGGAAAAGTAGGAAGAAAAAATTTTGCATTTTTAGACAACTGTTCCCTAATCTCTTGGTATATTAAAGTGTAGGTTTTACTAATTCTCCCATATGCATAGAGGATTAAGACACACACACACACACACACACACACACACACACATACACAAACCAGTACATTCTTATGAATGATTCAAAGCAGAGAAAGTGTTTATGGGTTTCAACAAGTCAAAGTTATGAACAATTCTCATTGTGGGAGCTAGCAGGTGGTTTATACTTAGAGCACCCCTTCTCTGCCACGAAAGACATAGCAAGGGAACTGTGTGAAGACTTTCTTCCAGGGAAAGGGAATTAAGCGTTAGCTGAGGAAGAAATTGGAAGGAATCTAAGAGCCCAGTGGGATGTGGTTTCCACAATTCTCATATTTAACCATGAAATGAAAATTAGGTGCAGGGCTAGATTTTCACAGTCATAAACAGCTTAGTCAGTGAATTCCAAAGCATTCACATATCCTTCTTTCCACTCCTTTGAAAGTTTCACTATCTGAAGGAGCTAAGAAATTATCACCACTGGATAAACTTGGTCATAAATACAATAATGAGTAGAAAGGGTTAAAAGTTGACTCAGAAGAAAGAAAAAACAGCATAAGCTGAGAAGGGCATTACAAAGTCTGCAAATAAAACTGAACCTCTTAAACCTAGTGGTTTTACTGAAATACTGTATCTTGGGAGAGAAAGCAAGACATCTCCATGTGAATTCTTTTTCATGTCCTCCCATCTCTCCTGCTTCTCCTTCAAGTTCCATCCAGATGCTGCAGCCTCCAGCAGTTGGTAGAATTTTTTTCAAACAAGAATTGAAAGGGTGAACTGACTAAAATCGAAATGGACATGACACATACAACTGAAACCAGTACTTACATGTTTATTAAATGATCTTGAAAAATTAAGTTTATTATAAATTACTCCATTTCAATGCCATGAAAGAATGTCTCACAGTAAAATGAAAGAAATATTTTCAAGAATGCCATTTTATTACTGAGCTATGTATGCACCTTCAGTCGCTGACATTTGTCTTTGCCATCATAACCCATACCTTGTTGTTCAAAATAAACTTCTGACCCATACTGGACCGTGAAAATATAGGAGGGAGGCAGATAAACTCAAAACCAACAAACACCAGTAACCAGTTATGGTATTTTTCTTGATTTTTATGTTCTTATTTACAAAAGTTAAACCACTTGTCACTATGTACCTGCATTAGTGAATATTAGTATTTTACATATTTATGTGCATTCATAATAATCAAGTAAAAAGATAATTTTTAAATTATTATCTATAAAAATATATAAAATGTGACTGATACATACTTCAATTTGAGTGCTTGCTCCATACTCAGTGCTTAAAAATAGTTGGGGGGGAAAAATTCTCAAATAGGTTCTGATAAAAAGACATTAAAAGTGTTAAATGTTAAAAAGCAGAGGAGGTGAGCGCAGAAAAAGATTATATCATCTCAGTGGGAATCACTTAGCAGAAACCAGATGAAGAACCAGCAGTCAACCACAGAGTCCATCCCAGGGTCAATTTCCCTGGAAATGAACAAGAGCTTTAGGCGCAGGGTAAGCGAATTTAAGTACTAATGATCCGTTCATTACATTAGGCGATGCAGAACTGCATCTTAGAGTCTTAGAGTCTTCATTAGAAACCATGTCTTGGACATTCACCTACCGGTTAACGACAAAGCTGACTTAACTCGGTTTTCCATTAAGGAGGCGATTTGCTCCTAAGGACCTGGCACACCTGAGCAGCTCTCTGCCTTCACTGGGGAGACTGGAACAGCATCAGCATCTTGCCAAGAACAAGGAGCCTTGGAATTCTTGGACCTCGAGTTTCTTCTTTCCCCCAAAGTCTTTGGTCTGTTGAGATGGGGGCAAGGGTACAGGGCAATGCCCGGTACAGCACATCCCCAAACCCGCCCCAGCGTGCTCCCCAGCCCTGTCCCTCCAGGTAGAAAGAAGGGGTTTGTGTGGCCTGGGTCGCCTGCTACTGGAGGCAGGGGCAGCAGAAGCAGCAGATGGTCCGGCAGGGGTTCTTCTTCTTGTACTGCACGGCCTTGCGCACGTGCGCCTTGGCCTGGCCCGTGTACTCCACGGTCTGCTCCACGTTGACCTCGATGACATTCAGCGTGTCGGCTTGCTCCTCCACCAGCACGGCCATCTGCAGGAAGAGCTCGTGCACGTCCCGGATGCGGCTCTCCAGCCGGAGCAGCTCTCTGTGGCGGCTCTCGATCTCGGAGAGCGCCGCCCGCGCACCCTTCACGTCAGCCAGCAGGTTTTCCGAGAAGACGTCCCACTTGCCCTGCTCGAACATGTCCTCGATCTGGTCGCCCGAGACGTCTTGGCCCATGATCTCCAGCTGGCGCTGGATGCGGATCTTGCAGTTGTCGCGCTGCTTCATCTCGGCCTGGTTGTACTCGTGCATGGCGCGCTGGAAGGTGCGCGTGAGCGCGCTGTACTGCGCGCGCCAGATGCGCGCCAAGGCCGAATGCTCGCCATGCCGGGCCTCGGCCGCCTCGCACAGCTCCTTGACGGCGCGCAGCTTGCGGTGGATGCCCTCGCCGCGGGCCTTGATGTCCTTGGCGATGGAGTTGGTGTCGCGCTTGATGCTGCTGAGGCGCCGCATGGACGTGAGGAAGCGGACGTTCTGCTTGCCCAGTCGCTTGACGTCGACCAGCAGCAGCTGGTTTTCGCACTGCAGGTCCTGGATGTCGCGGTACAAGGACGCCAGGAGGTGGTCTGTCTCGAAGACGATGTGCTCTTGAGGGGAGTCAAAGTCGTCCTCCCCGGCCGGGAACTGCTGATCATAGTGCCTGCTGAGCTCCAGCAGTTCCGACAGCCGGTCCTTCATTTTGCCTGCAAGGACAGATACATAATACGAAGGTCAAGGTCAAGTACCTCTGATGAGAATCAGCGCTGCAGTAAGGGAGCTGAAGCTTCTGGAAACGTTCTGCTCTGCAACTCCAATTCCTCCCCCCCACCTTGGGTGCGGATAATACAGGTACTCAGGATGCTAAATGGTCAATGACATTTTGCTTGTAAGTCAAGAACTCAGGGATGACGAGCCAGGAACAACACGTGTGTTTTACGGGCCTGTGGGCATCTGGAGGTCAACTACACTGGTGCCCAGAATTCAGTCAGACCAGGGGGATCAACAATCATACAGTCGTACATTGTAAAAAGTCCAAAAATTAAAAAAAATATTAAAAAAATAAGTTTAGGTTGTATTGAAGACTAATGTCCTTTTCACTTTATATTCTTTCATCATGACAAATCAAAACAGATGCAGAAATGGGAACACAAGAAACGACTTGCAAAGGAAAAGAGTTTAAAATAAGGACAATCTATAAGCTTTGGGGCTAAGTCCTCTCCACGGGTCACTTTCAACAAAGGTGAGCATTCCCTGTCCTGTGCGGCACAGCGATTCTTAAGATCTCTATCATACATGTCATGGTTTACATTTTTTTCTCGTAAACATGTCCTAAAAGTAAAACATGCTTGAATCAAAACAACAAAATAAAGTTCAATTTTTAACACATTTGAAATTTGAAGTGTTCTTGCTTCTCTGCCTAATATCACTGATACATAATGCAGTTTGAGTTCAATATTGTGATTAAAAATAGTGGGGGGAAATCCCAAAATATATTCTGGTGAAAGACATTGAAAGTGAAAGTAATATGGAAATAGGTATGTGTTCAAAGTGATTTTGGTAAACAGAAGAGGTGAGCACAGAGATGATAAAGGTCTAAGTGGGATTCAAAGCCAAAGACTCAGAACTAAAAGAAGTAAAGTTTTTCTCAAGATCTCTACTGTAGGCATTGTTAGCAAAACTGTTTTTTAAAAATAAATGTATATGTAAAATTTCAATCATATACAAGCATAATAGAAGTAATATAACACACGCTATTCTCCAACACACAGCAGCAATGTTTGCCTACTTTTAATGGCTTTCTGAAACAAGCTGGCAGTTCAAGCAGAATTTGTGTTTTTATCAGGTGGTTCTGATCATATCCTTGTTCAGTAAGGTATCACTCTTCATTCCATATTTTTTCAAACAAAGTAAAAATGTTTCATTGTACGTTGCCAAAATAATGAACAATTTGCTCTTTTAAAATTAATCTTTTTAATTGAGGCAATATTTGGATACCCCAACAGGTAGTACTACCATATGGAAGGATTGATTCTTACTATATAATTTACAGAAAAGAAGAGAAAAGTTGTAGCACTTAATGACTACTCAACCTACCCAGGATCTCATCTCAAATTAAAAGCTGTGTGAAGTTGAAGCCATTAACTTTATAGTGCCACTAATGGAATGCTGACAAGCTGGAGTTAGTGACAAAAGAAAAAATGGGGAATTATTAACCATGGCCTCTCACCTGCCTGACCATTATTTACATAAATTAAGCAAAAGTTTTATTCCATAACAATGACATTTCATATAACATGTCACCCTGCTTAAAATGCTATTTCTGCTATCCAGTCGCAAAAATCAATACTAGATCCTCTAAACCCTGGAAGAAGGTGTCTCGCTTGCAACCAGAATGTAGAAATCAGAATAAAGATGCAGCCTGCTCTGGCCTCAATATTCAGATATCCAAATATTTCTTCACTTTGAATAAGATATAAAGTAAAAAAATGAAAGGAAAATTTTAAATATGACCAATCATTGATTAACGTGCTTAAAATATTAAATACTGTCAAAAAAAAAACCAACCCCAAAACCACTTACCCAAGCAACGACAATGAAAGAGGTAATTCATGGAAAAAGAACTATAAATCCTCATGAAGAAAAGAGTAGCTAAGATGTATCAGGCTCCTACTTTAATGCCTGGGTACTTTCTACCACTTGTCCTGTGAGACCCACTGCAATCTTCATAGTCATATGACTATCTCACTCTATGACATTCAGAATTGGTGAGGTGAGAACAGGGACATTAAGGGACTTAGGCAAGGTCATTAGTTAAGTGAATATCAGTTTCCAGCAGCCCCAACTAAGCACCTTCCCTACCCTGCTTCTGCAAATGTACACAAGTGAGTCTGGAAGCTTCACTACTAAACAAGAAAATGCAAATAAAACCACTAAAATCATTTTTGCCCACCAAATTGGCAGGAACTTTTGAAAAAATTATTTTTTAAAATTGGTGAGGATTCTGGGAATTTTAGGGAAAAGGGGGCTCTGGAAAGGAAATTGAACCTTTCTGGAAGATACTTTAGTGATGTATCTCAAAATCTTTCATAACGCTTTGCTCTATGTACATTTATTTTAAGGATAGAGGCAAGCTCCTAAATTGATGGTATATTTCCATCACAAAATTGTTTTTATAGAAATTCAAAATTAAGTTAAATGTGCAATAATGAGTTACTGGTTGTTATGTAATCCCATAATGCAGAAGGCTAGCTAATGGATAAAAGGTATACATGCCATCTTGGGTAGAGATAGTAAATAATAAAAACAAAATGTATAGCACTACCACACATATCCCCTGATGCAAAGCCTTACATAATTCACATCAAAATGCAATCTACTTTATTGTACATATATGAGTATCCAAAACACTCTAGGCAACAGAAGGATGCCACAGAGAATGGACACATTTTAAAGAACAAGTCAAGAGAAGGTGCAAGATGCCTTCCATGGATCTTGGCCAAAAATTAGCAGGTACAAGAATGCAAGGAAATAGCTGGTATAAAGGAAGAGCCACACACCAGGACACAGAGACTGGCTTGTTGGTTCCTGTGAGTCCTTTCAGGCCCCATGCCAGGTATTGATCTCCAAAAACCATGAAAACACTCTTTGAGGAATCATCTCATTTATAATATAACAAGCATAATCTACCTCAATCATATAGAAAATGGACTTGGAAGATGATGTCCAGAGATGTTCATTACTTCTCAATACTTAACAACCACAAAGGGAAAGACCAAAGCTCATCTGAATGCTCAAGTCCATGGCACAGTAAGGAGAAAGGAACCATGCAGGGAATTAAAGATTCTCTATGGAGATGCAGACAAGAAGGTGGCCTTTGTTTGCCTTCCTGCCCACTGATCCTAACCCAACCTCAGATGAGTTGGTCCCACTAACCAAAAAGGTCGTCTGGTTGCCAGGGAGCCAGAATTCAGAAAATTACAAGTGAGAGTCAACTACTCCCTCAAAGGCAAACATGTCTTCCTTGCTGTAATTATACTAAAATGCAGAAATAGGCACGGAGAAAACACCAAAATAATGTTTACCTGAAGTAACTTCAATACTACAAGATCTGAAAAAGAAAACTATAGTGAGAAAGAAATCAAATTCTACTTACCATCCTGCCTCATTGTGCTTTTAAAGAATGCCATGAGCTCCAGTAAACTATGTTTAAAAGTTTAAAAAATTCTGCTCTGATTCACAAGGAGTTGAAAAGTTCAAAAGAAAATTGACAGCCAACTACTGAACAACCAATTGTTTCTGCTTTCTAGCTTTCTTTTCAGGCACACACATTTCCTGTCCTGAGACCTAGCTCTCACAGAGGAGATAGGGAAATTGCGAAGGGTTTCTTTCTTTGGGTAATAAGATTTTACGTAAGAGAAAATATAGGAACAAAGGAAAAAATAGCAACTCAGTAGCTCTCAGACTTTAGGAGACAAGAGAAATTTCTGGGAAACTATAAAGAATATGGCATTTCTACTTCATAGGTTTCAGATGAGCTCCAGGTGATTCTAATGCACTTTAAGATTTGTCACCCATTTCAGGAGTCCTATCATGATATATTTGTATACATAAACATCGGGCCATGCTAGACAGCTTGTAACAGTGCTCAGGCTGGGGGTAGTCTTGATAAGATAACATAATAGAGAGGGACAGTAGTAGCTACTGGTCTCTCTACTGCAGAGCTGCTGGCTTTTAAAATCACCATCTTTGCCTATTGGTAGGAAGGTCACTTATGTAGAAGGCAGGTAATAAATCAAGATCAACCAAGAACTCACTCTCAGTCTAGTGAAGCAGGCATAAAGACAAAATTATAAAGGCCGTAACCCAGAGTAAACAAAAACAGAATTTATTCTAACTCTTTCAATGTAGGATGGACAAGCGTAATTTTTGGAGGCACTGACTGAAAGGGAGTATGAGCAAAACCAAGTGAGCTTTGTTATTATGAGACACCCTGAGGCACATGAATAAATTCTTACCTGCATTCATCGTGGAAAATGAAGGATAGAATACTCAATTAAATATGCTGCTCACTGGGGCCTGTACCCTACTATCAAGAACTTAATGTATCTGACACACAAACCCTTGACATTTTCCATCCTATCAGAAAAGAAACATTCAGAAAATAGTTCTGTACCTGCTTCAGAAGATCCATGGATGCTGATAAGAACTGTGCACATAACCTAGACACTGGTGCTCAATACAAAGAACCAATACAAAAGTCAGTGTTCCTTATTAGCTTCTAACAAGGCCAGTTATATGGTAAGGGATTGATTGCAAAGCTCTACAAAGTGCTCATACGATTCAACAAAAACAAAGCAAAAGCACTGTCCAAAAATAGGCAGAAGAGCTTAAAAGACAATTCTCCAAAGAGGAAACACAGATGGCCAAGAGACATATGAAAAAATACTCAACATCACTAATAATCTGGGAAATGCAAATCTAAAAACACAATAAGCTGTCACTTCATACCAGTAAGAATGGCACATATCAAAAAAATGGACAACAAGAGCTGATGTGGATGTGGAGAAAAAGGGATACTCTTACACTGCTGGTGACAATGCAAACTGGCCCAGTCACTATGAAAAGTTGCATGGAGAACCCTTAAGCTACTAAAAATGGAAATACCATTTGATCCAGCAATTCCACCTCTGGGAATTCAAAAGGATACCAAAACACTTATTCAAAAGGAAACCTGCACTCTGGTGTTTATTGCAGCACTATTTACAATAGGCAGGCTATGGAAACAACTCAAATGTCCCAAAACAGACAAATAAATCAAAAAGTTGTGGTATATTTACATAATGGAATACTGTTTATTCAGTAATCAAAAAAAGACAAACATGCCATTTGCGGCAACATGGATGGAGCTAGAAGATACAAAACCAACTCAAAATGGATATAAGACTTGGATGTAAGATCTGAAACCATAAAATACACAGAGGAAAACCTGGGCAAAACCCTTCATGAGTTACAATTCAGAAATCCATTTCTGGACACATCTATAGGTGGCAAAAAAATGAAGGAAAATATAAACAGCAGGGACTACATCAAACTAAATAGCTTCTGTACAGCAAAAGAGACAACAGAAAAAAACAAAAAGAAGCCCAACCGAATGGGAAAAAAAATTTGTCCCCCATACAAGCAATAAGGGTCTGATAACAAAGATCCACAAAGAATGCACACAACTTAACAAAAGCAAGGCAAAAAAAAGAAAGAAAAGAAACCCAGTTTAAAAAATGGGGAGAAAAACCAAAAAGTCACTTCTCCAAAGAGAAAATACAAATGGCCAACAGGGACATGAAAAAATGCTCAATGTCACTAGCAATCAGGGAAATGCAAATCAAAACCACAATGAGATACCACCTTATACCAGTAAGAATGGCCCATATCCAAAAAACAGGCAACAACAAGTGCTGGCATGGATGTGGAGAGAAAGGAACACTTTTATACTGCTGGTGGGAATGTAAATTCGTCCAGCCACTGTGGAAAGCTGTGTGGAAGACCCTCAAACTAATGAAAATGGAACTACCATTTGACCCAGCAATTGCTCTCTTGGGAATCTACTCAAAGGAGACCTAAGTGCTTGTACAAAGGGATATCTGTGCTCGGATGTTTACTGCAGCACTATTTATAATTGCAAGGACATGAAAGCAACTGGAATGTCCCCAAAACAGATGACTGGATGAAAAAGATGTGGTATATATACACAATGGAATATTACTCATCATTAAAAATGACAAATTTGATGATTTTATGATAACATGGATGTACTTAGAAGAAATCATATTAGCAGAAACAAGCCAGAAAGAAAAAGACAGAAATGAAATGGTTTCACTAATATATGGGATATAAGAAAAACAAGCATAAGACCAGGAGGAAAAAGTCAAAACATGCTAAGAGCAAACCTAAAGTACACAACTGAAGGGGAGGTGGGGCGATGGGAGGGAACGATAAGGGAGGGAAGGAGGTGGATGTTTCCTGGGGAAAACAAAGATGTGAAATATATATATATACACACACATATAAATTAAAAAATAATAAGTCAGAAAGAAAAAGATAAATACCAGATAGTCTGATAGTCTCACTTATATGTGAGATATACCAAACAAAAGAACAAATGAACGTTAAAACTAGAAAGCTGATAACAGAACTGAAGCATTTAGCAAGGGAGAGGGTGAGAGGATAGTAAAAATCAGGGGAGGGATGAGCATACGGGAGTAGATGACATGGTGGGGCATGGCCATGCCTAGGAGAACTTTGGGGCATATAGTGATGTAAGAAAAATATTTATATAACCAATACTTTTTTAAAATTATAGCTGAGGTAACCTCAGTAAAACTTACCATTAAAAAAAAAAGTTATAAAAGCAATGTGGTCCTAGCTTTGATCAAAAAGTTAGGCTTTGTGCCTACTTATTCCTTTTTTTTTTTTTTTCCCTGAGGCTAGGTCTCGCTATTTTTGTCCATGGAACCACAGATTCACGTTGCCAGGGGTACCACAGACTCAATAAGTCATAATCTTTCTGACTAACAGGTACATGACACCATGCCCAGCTATTTTTTTGGAGCAACTCACTTAGTTGCCCCGAGCAGGACTTGAACCACGATCCCCAGTTTTGGCCATGGCTTCCTAGACTGCTGCTTACAGGCATGCACCACCATGCCCAACTGTGCCTATTTATTCTAAGGGGAACTGAAAAAATTGCTCATGTGCTGTTAAGGGCTGCATTGCATCACTATCTCCAGTCTCAGCGACCTCAGATTATAATCACATTTGGGCCGGGCATAGTGGCTCGTGCCTGTAAGCTTCAGCCTATGAAGCTACCGGGGCTAGGGATCATGGTTTGAGTCCTGCCTGGGGCCCGTAGCAAGATCTAGTTCCAAAAAAAATAGCTGGGCGTGGTGGTACGTGCCTGTAATCCCAGCTACCTGGAAAGCTGAGGCTTGGGATCGCCTGAGTTCGTGGTACCCCGGGCAACAAGAGCCTGGGGTTCCACAGGCAAAAATAGCGAGACCTAGTCTCAAACAAACAAACAAAAAAGATTATAATCACATTTGGAGATAAGGTCTTTATGAAGGTGATAAAAGAGTTCAAGAAGTCTTTTCATAACACCTATATACTAATATATATACTAATACAAATCAAGCTAATTTTGCTTACCAGCAGGAAACAAAACCATCCCTAGTTTCACAAAAATTAAGTTAAAGTACTCTGGCACATAGTGAAAAATGTCTGACAGGATGCAGTGCTAGGCATACATTGTAGAAAGTTATTATGGCGACTGACTCATAGATGACAGAGAGAAACAAATCCAGAGGCATGGAGGCCTCTTCCTTTCTGAGTTTATGACAAAGAAATGTGAGTTTAGAAAGTTTAGGGTTCTTTTTTCCCCAGGGACTGAAGCACATGTTCATAGACACAGGCTTGCTGTCGGCATGCTGCTGTAGTAAGCGTTCTTTCTTGCCCCAAGGTGTACACCCCGAATGTGACTTGACTGTTCCAGTGACTCCCTCACCTCAACCATGAAGAAGGAAATCATGCTCTGACTTTCAGATTTCAGAACCTCTATCTCCTAGGTATTGATCTTGTCCTAACATTTAAAGCATTGTTCAAAAATAGTAATTACAAATCATAAAATGTCTCCATGCCAACGGTCCACCACAGGGTCCCCGGGTACCTGAGTGAGCCGTAGGCAGTGGCCACATGACATCTTTGAGACAACCAGAAGGGCCCCTTCCTCTGGATGGATGCAGCCTGCAATGGGGCCCGGGGCCTGGGGCTTGGTGCACGGGGCACAGGATGGACTTCCAGCCTCCTCCTCTTGTGGCCACGCACCCCTGGGCTGAGCACAACTGGCCACCTCCGTGTGGTCTCTCTGAACATGCCTTTCTCAACCACATCATCCAGCCCAGTCATCACCACAGACACCTGGCAGGGGTTGGAGAGTCCCAGGTGTGACAGGAAGTCTCCAGTTCTTTCCAGGATGCACTGTAGTCACACTACAGGGCGATGGGCACACGTTCACAAACAGTGCTTCGATTGTGCTTCGATTCAATAAAGTGAGACACAGCGTTCTGCTCCATCTTTCAGTTTGAAACATAATGCTGCTAAGAGGGAAAACAAAAAAACATTCTTCGAGTTTCTAAGATAGGTTCCTGACAGATTCTATCTTGTGTTACTGCTCCAAAGGTAATTGAAAAAGTAAAAAAATAAAAACATCCACCCAGAGGAAGGGGCCCTCCTGGCTGTCACAAAGATGTGTCTCCCACTTTTTGGCCATTCAACTTACTTGACACCCCCTCATCGGGATTTTTACCAGTCAGAAGAGAAGGCAGTTGAATATGCAAAGTCCATAAAGGATCAGTGGAGGGTCAGAATTTTACTGAGAGCAACAGGTGTTGGAAGTGCTTCCTAGCAACACCCTGTAAATCAAAGCAGCTACTCCTGCATTTGACTCCACACTCCAGCTCCATGGCTAACAGTTGGCTGGACATTTGCAATGCTGCAAAGCCTGTGCTAGGCATTGTGCAGCCCCTAGGAGGTGCTACTGCCATCCCCATTTCACTGACGAGGCCTTGCAAAGCTTACACATCCTGCCTAAAGCGACACCATTAATAAACGTGGAGCTGAGACCTGGGTCCGGAAAGCCTGGCTTGAAAGTTCATCTGTAAACCACAAAACTACACTAGCTTCTTTTTCCTACGGCTCCTTAAGGAAAAAAAAAAAAAAAAAAGGTCTTCTGGAATTTATAATCTTTTTAGGGATGCATTCCCTGTCTGTTATAAAAACATACCGCATACTGGGTAGCTTATACACAACAGAAATTTGTTATTCTTCCGAAGCTGGAAGTCCATGATCAGGGTACTGGCATGGTTGAACTGGGGGTGGGGTTGGGGGTAGGAAGCTGCTTCCTGCTGATAAATAAGCTATCTTCTAGGTGTAATCTTGCAGAGCAGAGGGGCAAGCAAGCACTCTGGAGTCTCTTAAATAAGGGTACTAACCTTACTCATGGGGCTCCACACCCATGACCCCATCATTTGTCTCCCAGTACAATCACCTTAGGGGGGTCAAATTTCAGTATATAAATGTGAAGGAATATAGACATTCTGAACATAGTAATTGCTAATAAAGCTTTCATACTTGTAACAATCACTAGTATCTAATAACCTAGATCTAGGTGAAAATATCAAGTATCTTCAGCCTTAGAACCACAGCCTTCTTCCCCAGGGTGCTGGCTGCACAGGAGAGCTTCCAGCACTGCTGTGTGTACTTCTCAAGGCACCAATTAGGCAGTAACTCAGCACCACTTCCCCAAAGCTCTCATGCTCATGAATGCTTAGCTAACTCTCATAACAAGAGGTGCTATGAATGACCAAAAACCATTGAAATAACCCAGCACTGATACTTAGAGATAAAACTTTTACAGACAGGGCACAGAAATAATAACTGAGGAAATGGTAGTTGATAAGCCACTGATGCAAGAAAGAGAAGAGCACGGAAGGGGAAAGACTGAAATCATCTGGACAAAGTTTTTTACTCTTATTATATCAGCATTTGCAAACTAAAACAGTTGCTGCTATATCTTATACTAGGTCTGGCTTGGACTCGGGAATATAAATTTTTCACCAGAAAAATTAGAAGAAAGTATGTAGGAAAACCAATGGGAATAAATTTTGAATCTAATTTGAAAATGGTGTCATTGATTGAATTTTACATAATTATCCCCAAAGAATAGTTCAAAAAAGAGACTTCAATAGTTTCCATAACTGTGACCTTTTTTTTTCCAATTCATAGCATCAGTTAAGGACAATCCTACAGAATCCTTGCATTCCTCTTTTTGTTTCCCTTTCCTTGAAACAAAGACTACTGAGTCACTGATTCTAATCTTGTTGACTGATGGCTCCATTGCTCTTGGCTGACACTTTTTTTTCTTAATGTGAGTGCAGAAAAAAAACCTTTGTTATCCAATATCCAAGTCACATAAGCGGCTTTTCTGAAATGCAGGACGTGCTTCACTGCTTCCTTACCTTAAAGAGAGGATGTTGGACAGTCTCACAATTTAATGATGACTCAGACTGTCATGACTAACATCTCTGAACCGTACAGTGACATGATGGTGTTTGCTTTAAAACTTTCTTCTTTGCTTAGGGTTGAAAAGTCTATCCTTCCTCCATAACCTCCATGTACTGCTACTAACATTTGTCCCATTCCCTTACAGGTTGTAGCAATGAAATTAGCTAACAATCAAGCAGTTAATAATGGAAAATTCTATAGGGATCAGCAATCATCTTGAATCAACCTATAAAACAGATCAAGGGAGAAAAAGCTAACACTGGTGAAAAACTGAGTGTTTAACATGAGTCAGTGTTTGCATTGGACAACTGATATACAACCCAAGAGTCATGCAGGGTGAAAGTTTTCAAGTGACTAATTATTTCAAGAGAGTTAAGTTTCTAATTTAGTTCATCCCATTAATAAATTAGAAGACTGGATTTAAGCTCCACTCTCTGCAGACTCTGTGTTTATGTTCTGTGTACTTAATCCAGGAGTGAAGCTGTAAAGACTTGAGGGTATCTGATGTCAATATCAGTATGAAGAAACATTTGTTCCCACCCTGATGTTTCTACCCTATAGACAGTTCTCTCCTGCCAAGGGACATGAAGCCACTTACCTGAATGGTGAATCTGGAAGGAGAAATCACCTATGGTGGTCCAGCCTGTTCTCTTTGTTTCTGGGAAGTGGGTTTACCCCAGAGAACTGCTGTCTGTTTTGATGCTCAGTCACTAGAGAACTGATGGAAGTAAAGTTCATCTGATTTGGGGTTCAGGAATATCAGGCACAGCTCCCCAAAGATGAAGCTACATCCTCCACCTTGTCTTTATCAGTAACAAGGTAACAGCTTGATATCTCACTCCTTTTTCCTTCTTATTTCTCAATCGGTATGGAAATAAGGCAACTAATGGGGGAGTTACTCATTGTATTCCCTTCTCCAACAACCCAATATCCATGCTAAGTAAAATCAGACAATGTGAAAAACATTAGTGATTATCTTGCACAGCACCTTTATTTTAAAGGGAAAGAACTCACTGTATTAAAGTAACCTACAAATAATGATGGAAAGATGGTTCTTAATAAGGAAAAATTATGGAATAGATACTTCCATTTATAGCACTAACATTTTAATATATGTAAAGCATGTGCATACTCCTGGAAATATTCATATTTCAATAAACGATAGTCACTAATGTTACCATTTTAGTACCATATTGTATCTGAACTGTGAAAGTAGCAAATTATCAGATTCTTTATGATGTCATGACCATCAATTCAAATCTTACTTTCTTTACCTAACCTCCAAGTAACCCATTCTCCCAAATTTAAACACACTCTTTGCAGAAGACTGAGTTGGGGTGGGGGTGGAGGGGCAGTCAGGGAATTTATCACAGATTCTTTGCTGCGCCTAAAGTCAAGAGATACAACTTCTCAACTCTTTGAGTGCAGCCATGAGCCTGGGACTTGCTGTGGCCAATGGGATATTATGATGCAAACACTGGTTAGAAAAGCAGCTATGCAGAAGGTCTTGCTACTCAGAATCCAGATAACGCTCCAAGAAGAAGCCTGAGCTAGCCTGAGGAGGATAAGGCCCAACGTAGTGAAACGAGCCTCTAGAGAACCCACCAACTGACTGTAACCACATGAATAAGCTCAGAAAGTACCACGAGAAGACTGTTCAGCCCATCAACAGGATCATAGGACTAATAAATCACTGTTGCTTAAGCCACTGTGACTAGTAGCAATTTTTCATGCAGCAAAAATTAACTAATAAAGAAATTGGTACCTGTCAGTAGTGCGCTGCTGTAGTCAAAACCCAAAATAGACAACACTGCCTTTGGATAAGGCAGCAGATGGAAAGCAGTGAGGTAACTCTTAGCAAAAATTGGGGAAATGGCAGGTAAACTGTTAGAGGGAACTGGGAAAATAAGGACACTGCTACAACCATGAGAGGGAAAGGCAACCCTAATATATAGTAGCAAAACAACTGACAAAGTAGTTGTGACACCATCAAAGATTAAAAAAACAGACTCGTATTCTTGCCTTGTCTACAGGAAGTTTCCTCATCATTTTTCCAGCCTCCACGAATAGTTTACATGATATTTCCCAGTTAATTGAGTGCCTTTTGCTGCATTGAGGTTCTGCAAATTAGAGATGAGCTCAACAACTTATTATCTGGTATCTCTAAATGAGTATTATTTAGAGAAAACAAAAAGAGGAGTCAGAATTTACAAGACTGGGGAATAATATTTTCTTACCGCTCTAGTCTCTTTGTCTAGAAGTAAAGATCCTCAAAGCAGGCAAGGGTCTCAGAGAATGTGACCTTCCTAAATCTTAATGTGATGCCCTTATAAAATTTTACCTTCCTAGCTGAACAAAGGGGACTTTAAGACTCCTAAAGGTATTATGCCATAGCCGCTTGATATTCAATCCAAAGCACAGAGAGTTCTGGCTGACTTGGAAAAAAAAACGTGGAAGTAGGTTTTAGTGGTATAGACCATAATTGGATCCACAGGAAACCTGCAGTTTGTAAGAGAATTCTAGTAACAAGCACAAAAGTTTGACCTAAAAGAGAACAAGACCACTCAAAGGAAAAGAGGTCTCTGGGTCCCCAACTTTCTTTGAGCATGAAGTAGGCCAGTGAAGCAAAAGTAAGTCATTATTTATGGGAAATGAAAAATGTTTCAGAGGATGGAGTCAAGAGCAGAGAATAGTAAAGTGGTGAATTACTGTTGAGGAACAGAACTGAGTTTTAATAAAAGAACATGCCCTGTCCAAGAGTAGGAGGTGGGGTGTGTGTGTGTGTGTATGTAACTTAGCAAATGAACCTGGATAAAATTGCTATGGAAGAGTAATTAGTAATTGTTCTTTGTACTAAACACAAAGCTTTGTGGGTTTTGTCTTAATTATTTTTAAATTTTCTTATATTGTTGTTCATTTTTGTACAATATTTGATCTCTCTCCTCAGCTGCTAGTCCTAATTTTCCCACCATAGCACCCATGAACCATCACCATTGTCCCTTGTGCTCTTTCCTTTCTTGTTTATATACTTCTCCCTTCCCCTCCCGCTGTATGTTTCAGATCTATAGTTTGCCTGAAAGTTGTTTTTTAATTTTTTTTCTGACCCTTTGTTTGGTTTCCCTATACCAGCAATTCTACTCCTAGGAATCTACCAAAAGGACACAAGAACATTAATTTGAAAGGAAACCTGCACTCCTATGTTTACCGTGTTTTTGTTTATAACGGAATATCTATTTTAGTTTTCTTTTCCCTATCTTATCATTGCAGGTTAGATGTTTTTGGGGAAACAACATTTTCATGACCCTGGATCAAGAAGATCCCAAACTGAAGAGCTGTTTCTGCAGAATTTTATCTGACTCCACAGATAATGCAAATCATGGATAAGCCTCTGAATTTAAAGGCAGATTCCACAATGCGATTCTGGGAATCTTAGAATGGTAGTGAGCATGTTCTTCTTATAGGAGAAATATGAATATTTTTTATCATTAAGAGGTAGGCTATGTTTGGTTACCAAAAATGACCACAAATCCCTAGCAGAAAATCCCTCAAGAAGTGGTGTTGATTCTTCTAACCTTTGAATCTGAACTTAGTCAAGGGTATAACTTTGGCCAAGGGAGTATGATGTAAGCAAAGGCCTGCACAGCACTAGCATGACAGTATGAGGTGGGGCAAGCTACCCTCTGTTGCTACTAAGAACCACATGTGAGGAAGCTCTAACTAATCTCCTGGAAAATAAGTCTCATGAAGAGAAAGGCCAGCCTTCATGTGACCCACCACTAAAGCCATATGACCAAGCACTGGGAACAAACAACTCAGTACTTAATTTCTGCCAGATACTATTGTAGAAACTTTATATGGATTATTTCATCCAATCCCTACAACCAAGAGAAATAACAAATCGTAATTTGGGGATGGTTGCTGTTACTGACAAAGCTTACTATATGCTCTCTTTCAGTTGATGTGTTTTCTTCATTAAAGAAATCCTAGGAGATTAATATGAATCACAGGTAAATTACAATTTTTGGAAAGTAAATGCTCATGCATCTAAAACCAAAGTGGATGGTTTCAATTTTTAAAACACAAACCTGAGCAGCACTACCACAGAACTGTCCTGATGCTACCTCCTGGATGGTCATGGTCTCACCACACATCTGAATTTTAAGGGAGTATACATCTACAGTAGTCCAATCATAGAGCAATGTAGAATGACTAGAAGACACACTTAAAAGGAGCATGTGCTTCTCAAAGTGTCTGAGGTCAGCCTTTCCTTTTGAGAAATGCGGTCACAGTCATGGTGAGGAGAAAAAATAATTGGTGCTAAAAAAAGATTATCTCACAATAGCCTCCAAAGACGGACTCTGCAGAAGCTGACTGATAATGCAGTGTGTTAAAGGGGAGTTCTTCTCAGTGGCGGCAGGACAACCAGAGCTGCTGGGAATTTTGAACCTTGGCTGAGTTTCAGTCTGATTAGAGATTTTGAGAAGTTGAAAAGCCAGTTTTAAAATGAAGGCAGTTTGAAATACATCACAACATTATCGTGCAGATCATAACATGAAAAACACCAGGTTGGCCAAATGCAATTTCCAGATATGATTCTACTGCCACCTTCAAATCTGGTGTTGTTCATCACCAAAGACTGGACCAGAGATAACTCTTCTTACCATACTAAACAATAATAAAAATTAGCAGGGTGTGAACTAAGTTCCTAAGGAACATCATAAGTTGATTATGGCCCCACTGATCTGCCAGAGCATCAAAGGCAATTGGGATACTCCTTTTCAGAGTTTAGAAAGGTAGATCTACTCAGGGAGGTATAAGAGAGGCTGTGTTCACCATGGGGAAATATATGGAAACACAGTCAAATTCCAACTCTACCTCCACTGGGTCTAGCCTGGGCAACCTCACTGGTTTCTGGTTCCACTAGCAGGAGAGGGCTGTTGCTTAAAGATGCGTGTTTCTCAAAACTCTCATCACATATCCTTGTAGTCACGTTCTGCCTTATCTGCCAATGTAATAACACCAACCATGTCAGAGGGAGAAGATTAAATGAGGTGTCAACATTAAGCTTTTAGAACAGTGCCTGGCAGACAGCAAATTCTCTATACCAGCTACCTAGCATTATCTATTCTGTAATTTTAATTCAGTGACAGTATAAACCATGTATCTGCTGATGCCCTACTAACAGTTTATTATCCATCTCCTCTGTAACCATAAGTGAATACTGACATTTGTGGGTCACCAGATCTGGGGAGGTTTTAAATAACTTTGAGTTCAGCTTTTTATTTTAAATTTTTTTCTGAGTATAAAGTAACCCATGCTCTGTGACCAGAAGAGGAGGGCAGGAGGAGAATATGTCACATTATCCCTTTCAAAATGGATAAACAACTCTGCAAAACAATCTATAAAGCAGTAGCTGATCAAATGTCTTATATAATTATCCCAATTTAAATTGTTCCAAGTAGGATCCATGGTTATGTGGCTAGAGCCCTCATCTTGCAAATTGCTTTGTGAAGGAGGTGTACTGTTTAATGCTAGATAGAATCAGCACCTATTGGTGCTGAAAAAAAAAGTCGCAGACCTTTTAAATATCAAGAAATTTACAATTTTCCTTTCTATGGCAGGTTCTGTTTTGGATTGAAGGAACGCTACATCGCTATATTTTTGCTGGATTGGTAAAATTCATAAATGAAATCAGTGGATACCTTCCTATCTGCCCCAAATCAAAAAAATTCTAAGACTAAATAATAACATTATATTTTCTCTCATGAACTGATTATCAATAATCAGGTAGAGTAATCCCCAGCCACCATGAAATCACATAACTTGAAACACCATAACTCTTGACTTCTCTACTACTAAGTATTCAGTACAATGCTGTTTTAACATTATACTAAAATACTTCCGTTTGATTAGCTAAAACATATATAACAGTATAGATATAATGATAGGTTAGGTTTATTTTTTTATTGTATTCCTATAAACAAACTTGGTTAACCAGTTAACTAGCTCTTATTTAGTAAAATCTTTTATTAAGATTTACTAAGTAAAACAGATCATGGGATTGAGGTCTTTCAGGACAGGCATTGGAATAAGCTACCCCAGCAGGGACATCCATGTGTTTATTCAATAAGTGTTCAGTGAGCACCTACTATGACTCCCACAACAGAAGATGAAGTTAGTTCAGTAAGCAAAAGAGATAACAGGCACGTTCAGTAAGCAAAAGAGATACAGCCTCATTTAAAAAACACATTTTTAAGATAGGCAGACAAAAAGTTTGTATAAGACTTTTATAAAGAAAGAAATGAACATTTAAGAAATGTGAACTAAGATCTCCTAAATATTTAGAATATCTCTCATAGTTGTAACTAAAACTGATTTACATGACTTCCTTATTCTCAACATATTTAAAGACAGAATAGGCAGATAATGCAGAGACTTTATCTTCAGTTTTCTACATAATTACACATATTTCCTTAATTTCAATATGACATAAAAATACAATAACTTAGTGGTTAAAAGAGGCTGCAAAATCAAAGAAATTTGCATTGAACTTCTGGTTTTAAATAAATTGGTATAACACTATCAACTTTAGTGGCACTTAGTAGGGTGTCTCACACACAGTGAATTCTCAGCAAATGCAGTACTCATGTTTTACATATGCTGGTATACACTCCCTGAATGTCAACAGGAAAATCGATGGATGAGTTATGAATTGAGCTATACACTTTTTGTTTACTGCCATCATTTGTGCTGGTCTAAAGATTCTCCACTATGACCATCATTATAGATACAGCCTCCAAGCAGACACGTCTCATTCCGATCCAAATTCAAACTTGCCCACTCACACCTCCCAGGCCTATATGCCATTCTCTATTTTTCAGGGCATAGTAGATATTTGGATTAACATATAAGCTCTCTGCATTGTAGCAACTTAATAAACTATTCAATCCAGAAAACACATTTGTATTTTCAAAGATACACTACATGGCAATCTGAACATTACTTTCACTCCCTCCAAAATTTCCTTCAACAAGATATATGCCAACTATGATAAAGGAGAGAAGAGTAGCAACAAAATTAAGTAAGTGGACATGTAATATAACTAGCCTAGCAGCTATAGGAGAGTAGAATCCTAACCTAACAGTGGAAAAGGCTGAGAAGCAAGCTAAAGCACCATAAAGAAATGTCCAAAGGGTCAGGAATCAGATTTGAAGGCTGAGTATGGGGAAAAGGAGGTGATAGTGAAGTAACAAAAGATAAGATTTGGTTAGCAGCCTTTTCACAAAGTGAGAATATCCACCATTCCTGTCCTAACTGGTCTGGAGGTGGACAGATTAGGCTCTATCTAGAGTGGGTTAGAGGCACCAAGGAGAAGATGATGACACAGATGGAGGTATGTGGAATGCTGGACCTTCAAGGCCTCTTCCTTCACCTACAAACAAGCACACTAACCTGTATCCTACAGGCCGGAAAATGGAAGATCCTTTCCATGAAGTAGAAATAAAGAAAAAAGTAATGAAAATAACAAGAGATAACATGAGGAATTTAGAGGTTTTGTCCTTTAAGAAATTGTAGCTTGACGATATCATATAAGGAAGAAAAGAGGGAGAAGAGGAAAGAGATGGACTGATGACATTTGGAGTAAAACACTTTGGACTTCTAGACAGCAAAGGTGAAAACCAGAAAATAATGGAGCAGTTCCTGTAAACTGTTAAGGGAAATGCATTTTCAAACCAGAATCCTATACCTACCCCAATCACGAATCAAATATGAAGGCAGGATGGAGATATTTTTGGGCATAGAGTGTCTTAAACATTTCTGTCTCCTATAGTCTCTTTCCTGGAAAAAGAATGGGATACATTCCACCAAAATGAGGTAGTAAAGCCAAAAACAGATACAGAATATAGAACCCTTGCAATGAAAGCCAATGACAGAGAAAGCAAACGGGATCCCAGCAAAGGAAAACCTAAGAGCTGAAAACGGGACTGAAAATGCCACCTGTTCAGGTTAGGAGAGTAGTGTACAGGAGAGATTTCTTTAGAAAGACAAAACTGACAGAACTTCTGATGGGTTAAAATTACTTGGAAAGAGAATAAGACAATTGGGGTGGTTGAAAAGATTTTAAGTATAAATAAAATAACAGTATCAGATGATTAACTTCTAATAGAGCAACAGAAATACAATGCAATATTATGAGGAATATTATGGGAAAGTCATCATGGTGTAATATATATGGCAGCTGTGAGAAACATGTTCATACTCATAAAAATATTATCACTGAATACTGATCTAATTCAAATGACACAGCTGTCATTTGAACTGAGAGATGGTGTAGGTGGGAGACAGAAAGGGCACCAGCCTAGCAGGGAGGGGTGAAAATCAGCTATATAATCATTTTCCACAGAGAAATGTCAATTGGCAATGGAAATGGAAAAATCAAGAAGTAGCCGCAGAAATGTGTAATTCAGAGATAGGAATATAAATAGCAGAAGAATCAGCAGTTTAAAGCGTTTGTCCTTGGGGAGGGGGATATTGAATAAAAGGGATGGATATTTTTTCATTAGATTTTTCCTCTGCCAACAGTTAATCTTTTCAGATGACTTAAAACATTATACCACTATAATCTATATTCTTTCAGGAACAAAATTCATCCCTTATAGAGCTCTAGGCTTTCAAAAGGAGGAGGAAAAAAGTATTTCACCATCATACCCTTTAAGTAAAACATTCTAATTCTTAAGAAAAACAAAAAAGTTGAGCTCATTTACAAATAACAGCATATTCCTCTGAGTTCACAGTGGCTAAGCTCATTATGCACACATTAGCCATAAATCAAGTTGAACAATGCAAAATAGAAAGCTCAGGAACAAAAGTCTAGATTCTTTGCTTGCCATTCACACATTGCTTGTATACAATATTTACAGTAAAATCAAAACTACATTAGGACACAAGAGATAAACTAAAGATAATGCCAAAGCCTGAGAGAGAACAGGTGAGAAAACATGGCAAATAGTTCTCAGGATATCCCACATCCACTCACGCCTGCAGTGTATTTTCATTGCATTATATTTTTATTCTTTAATCGATGTTGTTTTAAGATGCTGGATGAAATATTTTTAAGTTGACTTGAATGAGACACAGCAAAATATTCTATTCCATGTATATCAAGTAAGGGCTGTTCGATAATGATGATTAATTCTCTCTTCACTGCAATCAGCCAAGTGGATGATATTCTTAATTATTAGACATTCCTTGGTTAAATATGCACATTAACACTTAGCACATTTGCTTTAGTATGTCAACTTAAATAAAACAGAAGTTCTCAATCAAGAACCAATCTGGTTACTTTATCTCTTCTTAATAAGATTCTATATTGGTAGCTATTTATTTGATATACTAACTATAAATTAATGCAGTAGAAAAGCTAAAAGATATCCAAATCCAAAGATTTAAAAAAAAACATCAAGACATCATAATTCTTGTTCTCAACTAAGTTTTCAGTGTATAAGGAGGAATAAGAAGATACAGAAATAATAAAAGACAAACTGGACAGAAAAGAAGAAACAGGACCCAGTATGAGCTACTAAGCCTGATGCAGATTACAAATGGCAACAATACCACAGCATCTTTAGTTTTACCTTATGCTACATATTTTAAAATATTAGCAAATTAACTTCAAGTCTTTCTCTATTCCTTGTTGTCTGATAAATGGATTCATTTCCTTATACTCTCCTCTCAGCCAATATGTGTGCTCCCATACTGGACGGACACACACACACACACGCACACACTCAAAGGCAGTCTACTCCAGACTACATAGATTGAAGAACTTCTTTTGTTAAAATGAGATCCCTGATCTCATGAGCAACACCAGCAATCTGGCTTCTTTCATACACACCCATTCTGTGAGCATGGGAAACTCTCTCTGGCCATCCACAAAGCTGTGCTGTTGGTGCTATGATCTCACAGTGTCTGGTTCACCCTTTTTCCTGATACAGTCTATGATTAATTGTTTTATTGCCTGTCCCCTCTGTTTGCCCTGAGCTCTGTGAGGTCAGGGACTATTCCAGGTGTTTACAGGCACTCCAGAGCATCCAGCATGTAGGAGAGTTTCAACAAATATTTATATTTACTGAATAACTCAGCTTACCAGAATGGTTATTCTTTTGGTCACTTTAGAAGAGGCTAGGTCTCTTGTATACAAGGATGAAAGAGAGGGTCCTTGCCCTCAAGAGTGTTTCACAGGCTGGTAGGGAGGATGGTAATAACACAGTAATACCAGAGGGACTCGAAAGAGTGCCTTGTGAATACCAGGAAGCATGACATTCTGCTTGGAGGAGGGGGAGGGTAGGTGGACTCCTGGAGAAAATGGAATCAGAGACGATTCTAAATGGTTCAACAGAAATTAATGGACAAAGAGGGAGCCTAAACTGAAGCAACCTGAATGAAGGCAAGAGATAGCAAAGTTATAGAATTATAGTAAGGTATTTTGCGGAGTGAATGAAAGACAACAAAATATCACAGGCGGCCATCAGATTATTCTTAAGTGACAAATATTTCCTAGAGGTGATCTGATTTAAGAGCCCTTAGATTAAAAGTATTTTTCCCTTTGAAGAAAATCAATAACTTCTTATTTCATTGAAGCAAATAGTATACTGTCCTGCTATGAATATCTACCCTCTCCTTCCTGGCTTTAATTCTCATCTTACTGGATGGTCATTTAGTTTTAAGGAAGCATCTTAAAGCATCATTTGGCATAAGCACTTCTGAAGTCTCTTATTTTATTAGAAAATTTACCAGTTCTGATAAAATCACTGATTTGCCTCTTCCATCTGCAATAATTCAAGGAATCTGGCATCTCTTTGCTGGGAAAAAGCCTAATCAGAGACCTCGCTTTCCTCTCTCCCTTTCTCCATCCCTGCCCTAGCCTTTCCTCCTCCCATCGCCTTATTAGTCATCCTGGTCTAAAAACTACCATGGAATATGAATTGGGGCTGAGCTCTCTTGGCCAAGTCAGGCATCTGGTATGAAAGGCAAGGGATGACTGCTACTCTATCAAGCCTTCCAGGACCAAGACTTGGTACCCCTCTATTGCCCAGGGTTTCTGGCTAACTTGAAAAATTCCAAGGTGTTCCAATGGTCACATTCAAAAACATAATGGCTGGGGACAATGATTCTTTAATTATAGCGTCTAGCAAAATCCTCCAGGGAAATGTGTCGAAGATGTCAGTTTATGGATTCCACGCCTAAAGATTCTGCTTCCACCCCTAAAGATTCTACTTGGATTGCTCTTGAATGTCAGCCTGGACTTTATTTTCTCTTTTGTTGCTTGGGGCAAGAGGGGTGTGTTTAAATATCCCAGGTAATTCTGTTACTTAGAATGTACAGGTTACACTGTGAGAGTCACTGAACTGGCTTTCTAAAATTGTTAAGAAAAAAGAGAGGAGAAAAGGGGTGGAGGGTTACCGTAATGTTTTACTCCCTAACTGTTAAAACCTAGAATCAGAAGGAAGAACACATGTGGCATTTTTGTTCTGGGTCTGAATATCTTGGTTTTCCTTAGTCTTCTCTATCAGAAGTTACAGCACTCCAGCCCATTCCCCTGGGTCTCTCAATATTTCTAGGATGAAGCTACTGTGTGTTCTTGCCGACCAACAGCTATTCGAGATCCATTACAGCCTTGGACAAACTGCCAACCTTCTGGGCTCCACTCTGCAGTGTTGATGCGGATCACACAGCTCAGATGGCCTGTGGAACCACAGCCCTCCCACCCCAGCTTCCAGGAATGTTGACTGCTGAAGGCTCACAGCTCCAGCAACTGTCTTTGACTAAAGGGAGCTGCTTATCCAAGCTTACCCTTCTTCCAGGGTAGACCACATTCCATGTCTGGTTGGTGGGGCATTGAAAGTCAAGATTTCTTGCTTCTGCACAGCATAATCATCCTAAAGGGTCACCCCAGCTCCCAACTCCCAGCTGTTGAGGCTTCCGTTGCACGAGTAGTTCAAGTTCTCCCTCTGTGTCATCTGCTACCTTCTCTCCATGCAAGTTGTTCCCAGAGCATTTCAAAATAAGCAGGTTCTCAGAACTTACTTCCATCAAACTTAACCTAATGTACTGAAATTGCTCTTTTTGATCAAATGCTGACAGTGCAATGTAGCAGGTTTGAGTAATCTTGAGTAGTCATTTAATCTCTCCAAGGGTCTCCCTCCTCTACAGAGGGCAAACAGAGACAGTAATACCACTACACATTATTTCTGCATTGTCAAGTTTTCATGAGAATTTAAAAAGATGATCTATTTGAGAGTACTCTGTGAATTATGAAGAGCTACAGAAGACTGGCAGCTAACCTTCTTCTGTGTTGGTGCATGTGGTGATCAGGAAAAAGGAAGGATGAAGTAGAAAATCCACTAACATGACACCAACGAGCTCACACACTGTGTCCTACTTTATCTCAAATCCACATACTTGTGTCAATAATCCATAGATGCAAGAATATAGAGGAAACTATAAATAGAACCATGAGGTAAGACAGGCACTGCTGCAATCCTGAAACTGAAACAGAAAACAAACCAGCAGCTATTTGCTGTTTCGAGATGAAGAAAGCAATGGAGCATTCCCACTACTCTGAAAAGTCAGAATTCACATTCTTACCCAAAAAGTCATGCGATGAATCACCACAAAGGTCACTTTACGCCTTTACATGGGGAAACAAAACAGCTGAATATTCAAAATGGGCAGTATTTTTCTAAGCAAGTTAATATTTCCTGGATTGTGTTGGTACTGAATCCACTGAGAGGTGGGAGGGGGAGTATACCAATTAATTGAAAACATTTAATTAGGTCCAGAAGAAATTTGGAAATTACTAGTCTTAAAACTACTTCACACTGAAAATGACCCTGTTATTGGGTGTTAGAAAGAACTTGAGTGAACACACAAGTGGTGTCAGGTATCCACAGGCTTGGAGGCAGTAGCCCACCAGTCACTTATTCTGACAGATGGTTCATTCTTAGCAAAAGTCACAGAATAGTTGAAAGAGGTGGACGCTGGGAGCCTCCAGTTCAATTGATTCTCTACTCTCAGGGAAACTACAGTTGAATGAAAAGGTCTGACAAACCCACACAAAACCCAAAATCTTCCCTTTCCTGTCATCTGAGCATTCAATGAATCACAGACAACCACACAAAAATTCACACCACGTGGTGTACATGAAGTTGGATCATTCCAACAGGTTTCATATCAGTCTCACAGAAAGGGAAAAAGTCAAAGTCTTGATTTCCTGGTAAATTAGAAGAAAATCTGAATGAAACATTTTAAAACTTCAAGTTTTACTGGTCCAGCCCCCACACTAAGTATGGAGGATCCTCAAACTACTGAAAATGGAACTACCATTAGATTCAGCAACTCCTCTACTAGGAATCTATCCAAAGGATACCAAAACACTAATTCACAAGGATCCCTATACTCACATGTTTATAGCAGTACTATTTACATGGTTCAAGATTTGGAAGCAACTCAAAAGTCCCAAAACTGATAAGTGGATGAAAAAAATTATGGTGTATTTACACAATGGAATATTATTCAGCAACCAAAAAAGACAAATATGATGGACCCAGAAGGAATCATACCAGTGAAAATAAGTCAGAAAGAAAAAGACAAAAACCAGATGGTCTCATAGATGGGAAATATATATGGAAAACAAACAAAGGATAAGAAAAAGTCAAAACTAACAAGACAACAATAGAACTAAAGCAAACAGCTAGGGAGGGGGAGGAAAGGAGAGAAAAATCAGGAAAGGAATGAGCACAGAAGACATGATGATGGTTCATGGGTGATACAGTGATAAGAGCACTCTGGGAAATACAACGATGTAATGTGTGTGTGTGTGTGTGTGTGTGTGTGTGTTTTAAAAAACTTAAAGTTTTAGTTATTTGAAAATTTTAAAGTTTCAAACTTTCAGTGAGTTTGCTAGTTCAGTTTCGGTACAATATTCAAGAAGGGCATGTAATACTTAAATGATCCAAAACAAAGACATCTGAGGAAAAGAAAATTAGATCTGGCTTGGTGAACAAAAAAAGCAGACTATAAATCAGGTAGACTGAATCAGGAAACAATGAGAATAGTGAAAAGTTGGGGCCAAATTTTTTTGGCCAAAAGCATCTTACTCAGAACCAAAGGAATCTACCTGGATGCACAAATCCAAAGGAGGGCCTGACCCCAGGAAAGGGGAATCATTTTATCCAGTGACAATCAAGACAACAGGGGACATAGCAGGGCCAGGTTTACTTAAGAAAATTCTAGGCTATAAAAGCAGGAGGGGCAGGCGAGCATCTGCTACAGAGTTAAGCCTGCACAAATTAGCCCCAGAAGGCAGAGTGTGAGATCTGGAGTTACTCTCAAGTCATCTGACCTGAGCTGTAGATGAACACCCTCTCACCAGCCTTTCTACTTCCCTACAGGGGGCCACTACAGCTCAGAGCAAGAAAACCTTAAGCACCTCTAAGAAACATAATAAGCTAAACATTCCATGGGGGGGTGAAAACCCAAGGAACTAGCTCATGGATGGTTCTGGAAGATCTGGGACCCTCTGGTCTCTGAGTCTCCATTGAAATGATTAAAATCACCAGGAGAAATTTTCTGATCAATCTTGTTTATTGCTAGTACAATCAGGGACTTGTTGGTATGGTAGCAAGGAAAGGGTGCCATGAAGCATGGTGACCAGGTGAAAGCACAATGAAACAAGCAAAAGCCCAGTAACCTTAGAAACACAACCTAGGGGTCTAGACAACAACCCATGACTTACTGACTCAGTTTACTGGTATGCAGCCCAGTTTCTCCTTGAATCTTCCTCATTCTATCTTCTGTGATGTCAGACCATGTACTGCCTCCAATGATAGCCCAGTCAGAGCACCAGTACATGTAAAGTATATATAAACCCTTAACTCCTTGTTAGGTGTACTCAGCCTTTGGCTATGAATCCACTGAGTCAGTACTGGTGCTAACAGACCTGCTTCTTGCCAGCCTAGGTGTCCTTGTTCCCTGATTGCCTGGGCTGGGAATGATCCTCATTCCCTGATTGTCTGCTTTCAGGGCCACTGGAAGCCCATTTTATGTCCTAAGCATTTCCTGGTGAGGGAGAATGGTCAGGATCTGAAGAGGGACTCCAATTTGTGCTTACCTCCAAGGGAGAGGCATCAGTCAGTCATTCATGGAAACAGTATATCATAGCTGAAAGGCTATGAAGTCAGGGGCTTGGGACCAATTCCTGGCTCTGCCAGCTCATAACAGTGAATTTTCTTCATCTGTCCAAAGTAGTACATTATAATACCTACCTCACAGGGTTACAGTGATGAATAAAGGTGTAAGTTGTATGAACTTAGAATCGTGCCTGGAACATAGTAAGCATTCAGTAACTATTAGTTATATTATTCTTTCAAAAATGTTAATGCATAATGATTACAGTCCAAGCTCCATATGAGTTCTTTATCCTTTAACCCAGACCTACTCCTTCATTTGTTTCTACCCTAGTCATAACCAGAAAACCAGGAGCCATCTTAAATTCCTCCCTCTCTCTCATTGCCCTCTTAGAACAATGTGGCCAGGCTCCACCAATTAAATATTTGTCAGTTTCCCTCTTTTTCATTCCTCACTGTCACTGTCGAACTTAAGCCTTAATTTCTTATCTCAAAAACTACAATAATCTCCCCTGTGTCTCCCTAAGGCCATTGCTGCTTGCTGCCAATCTAGTCTCCATCTGAATCCAAAGTTATCTTTTTATACACCTGACAATATCACTCACTTGCTTTAAGTCCTCCACAGGACAGACACGCAGACCCTACAGGGCACAGGAACCTCTGTCATCCTGCCTAACCTGTCTCCCCAGCCTCACCTCCTGTGCTCTCCCTGTGCTGCACTAAGCAGGCTGATTCCCTGGCTCTGCAATGCCCACTCTTTTGCTGGGTCGCCTCTTCCTCTAATCTGACAATTCCTCCTCCTTTACTAAGGCTCACACACTTCCTAATACTGATGGAAAAAGCCAAGGTCAAGGAGAAGAGTGATGAGGAACACACTCAATCCTCTTTTTCTCACAGAGAAAGTTGGGACTGAGGAAGAAATGAAGTATGGAAATTATGGTTACATTATCTGAGTTTTAGCCTTGTTTCCCTGGGATTCTTATGGATCCAGTCAAAGAAATTAAATGCCTTTCAGCATCAAGTCCAAAAGCACCTCAGCAGATTTTCATTCCAATGCACAGATTTGCTCATTTTCACTCAAGTAGCTAAAATGTGTTAGAAAAGACTGGTCCACTGAGAACAATGGTCCATGAGAAAGCTGCTCCAATAAGGTGTTATAATGTTATAAACCAGGCTGGGCCCGGTGGTGTGCACCTGTAATGCCAGCCATTTGGGAGGTGAGGCTAGGAAACACTTGAGTTTGTGGGTTTGAGACTACCCCAGGCAGCATAGTGAGACCTAGTAACAAAAAAATAGCCAGCCGTGGTGGTGGTGCATGCCTGTAATCCCAACTACCTGGGACAATGAGGCTAGGGATCACTTGTGTTCATGGAGCTACCATGGGCAACACCGGGAGACCTAGTCTCTAAAAAGAAAATAAAATAAAACACAAAGTTATAAATCATCATCAGGCATGAGAGTTAAAAGGAGAATAATGGTACTTGCAATTGTCTAGAGGCAATAACAAACTGGGCTTATTAAATAACAGAAATGGTTAACACAGACACTAAAAATCCTGCCATTCAAATGAATATGCATTCAATGTGTTAAAAATCACATACTGAATGAGACACTTAGCAAGATTCAACTCGAAGCCTTCCTCACTTTTCCAGCAATGACCCAGTTCATTGAAATCCCAGAGCTGCTGAAACGTCACTCACACTGAAACAGGAGCTCTGCTCTGGGCATAGATTTGTTAGAGTTCCAAGCCCCTCTACTGGATTTTCAGGAGGATCTGTCCACCTTTTGAAAGGGGTATGGGACCCTTGTCTGCAAAACCCCTCTTATTCATAGCTATTTACTCTTAGCTCAGCAAAGAGTTAAAAGAAGCTGCTGGACAATTGCCAGGCTGTGCTCTGATGAGCTCTGATAGGCAATCCTCCCTTTTTTATTTTGCACAGACCTTCTTAAGAGTTATCACCCACCTGCCAGAAGGCCGAAACTTTCATTTCCCAGCTCTGACACCTATTCACCTTCTTCAAAACCTGTCATGTGGTTTTGCCACTGATTTACTGAAGACAGACTCCAAAATATTTCGATTTAGAGAATCACAAGCAGTCTCTATGAAAAGCGACATACTTCTACCATACACATGCCGGTGAAAGTAACACCAAACCCCTTACCGAATGGTGAAATTAATTTTTTTCTTGGGCTTCTGTGGCCAAGCACATGATTTTAATGGTTATCTTACATCAGCCTACTGACCCTAGTTGGTATTTGGTACCAATGTAGGAAACTGAAAACTGGAACTGTTACTTCCTATAAACATGCCCCAGTTTAGCATCACATATCTCAGTCTTACACTCAATACGAGAACAAATTTCAATTTTCAAAAGTTCATTAGCATGACATACAATTAAGCGAGGAGCCCTGTGACTCATTTTTGGATACATATGTGGAAATAACAACTCCTCCCTTTGCTGAGAAACGGCTTAAACAAGTACATGAGAACCACAGGAAGTAAAACACTCAAAACACCCAGTTAGGTCAGCTCGGCTAGAATTCCCTTTCGGATGGTGTGGTTCTCAGAAGCGCTGAGTCTCAGAGGGGACTTCTTGCCTCCATTCTTCTAGTCAAAAAAAAAAAAAAAACACAACTCTGACCTGGGCTTGCAAGGAACTGTTTCAAAGCAGTATCAATGTCCTCGCATGTTCTGCCTTCCAATTCATACTGTCAAGTGCAACCTAGGAAGGACCAGCTTTGGTGTTTGAGAAAGTGGAAGCTAGTAGGAAGTGATGATGAAACGGAGAGACAGCCTCGGATCTTTAACAAACTGCTTCAAACTCTGACTTAAACGTAGCCTCAGGTGGGTACTTCGTCAGGGAAGTCCACCAACAGGCATGGGTTAAGTCTAGGACGCTCTATAGGCTTGCCCACTGAGGTAAGGTCGCTCGGGCTTTCCATGCGTGCTCCCTGTAGCGCCAAGAGGAGGCGTGAACCAGGACTGCAGTCAGAGCCGTCATCCCACAGAAGGCATCCCTCGAGCTCCCGAAAGAGGCCGCGGGGGGTGGGGGGCCCCTCCCGGCAGCGCTCCGCTCATAGACTCTTGGGGCGCGTCCTCCCTCCCGGGGGTTAAAGTGAGAGAAAGAGCTTAAGGAAGGAAAAACAGGAACCGCACGGACCGTGAGAACAGAGACGCCCCTATCTTGCGCCCGCACCTGTCCTGCGCCGGGCGCCGCGAGGAGGAAGGAAACCAGCAGCGCAACTCCGGGCCGGGCTCCGCGCGCCTCCAGCGGCTCCCGCGTCTCCTGTCGCCGCAGGTGGGCTCCGCCGCCGCCGCCCGAGCTCCGCGCCGCCGCCGCCGCATCTGGACGCGGGCAACCCAGCCCCCTCCGCGTCGGCGGCGCCCACAGCTGGGCGCAGGCCCCGCCCCGGGACGGCCGCTCGGGCTGCGCGAGCGCCCCGCCCTGCCCGACCCGCGGGCGGCTGGTGCGCGCAACCTGGAGGCCGAGGGGGCGGGTCCCTCCCACCCCGGCCGCTCCGGGGCTCCAGGTCCTTTGGTGGTGTACTGCCCGGGTCATTTGGCCCCTTCTTCCCGGCTCCCCCTCCTGCAGCGCAGGTCGCTGTCCCGCGCGGGCCGGACTTTCCCCCGGAATCCCCGCCGCGCTGGTGACGCGCGCTGGGGGTGCGTTTCCCAGGCGCTGGCGACTGGGCGTGGGCGGCGGGCCAGCTGCGGGGACCTACCGGGCACCTGCGGCTGCCCCCTACCCCGCCTCCGGGACGCTGAGCATCGCCTTCCCGGAAGCCAGGCCACTAGCCCGGCTCAGAAGGGGCTTCGGTACCAGAGCGACTTTTTGATCCATTCCACACCAACCGCGCAGTGGCGCAGGGACCGAGGCGTTCCCGTGGAACCAAACATCAAGTGTGTACGATGCGCTGGGGGTACGGATCCTGAATGCGCCCCAAAGAGAAAAGCCCTCCCCCACAAAGCCAAAAGCTGGAACAAAGGGAGCAACAAAAATAAATGGGGTGGTATTGGATTACAGCCCAAGTACGAAATGAAAGCACAAACATGAGCCACAATTCTGTAAATAAACGATTGGCTAAATAAATAAATGGTGGAGAAGAGATAAATCTCCAGTGTTGAAATCTAAATATTTAGGAAGATACTCCTGCTGCTCAGGAAGAAAAGCAGAGCTTCTCACTCCCTAAGTATGGACTGCTCATAGTGACTTTCTTCCCCCCAAAATACAGTGCAAAAGAGAAAAAAGAGAAACTGTACAGTGAAGACTCCGTCACTCTGCCTTGGCCAGGTGCTCAAGGTCAACATGAACAGACACAAATCATACTGACACTAGGTGTCCTTGATGAATGACCCTTTATCACCGCAGTCTTCTTTTCCTAAACCCATTATCCCAATCTCATCAAGAGAAAACCTCCAGGCCCAGCACGGTGGCGCATACCTGTAAGTGACAGCCTATGAAGTCACAACTGGGACTGGAGAACGCGGTTGGAGACCCACCTGGGGCAACATAGTGAGACCTAGTCCCCCCAAAAATAGGTGGGCATGGTGGCGTGCGCCTGTAATCCCAGCTGAGGCTGGGGATTGTTTGAGTCCCTGGTACTATGGGCAATGTAAGCCTGCAGTTCCGGGCCAAAAAATAGCAAGACCTAGTCTCAAAAAAATAAAAATAAAATTCGTCATAGTTGTACAGTTACTGTTCCCCCTTAGGTATGGCCCTCCCATCAATGATGCACCCCTATACTACCACCCCACTCTCCCTTTCCCCCTTCCCTGCTCCAATCACTCCAATTCCTCTCGCTGAAAGTTGTTGATCCACACTCAGCTCACTGGTATCTTCTTTTCTGGAGCAAAGCGTCTTTCCTGGGCGAGGACCTGCCCTCCTGGATGTAGCAAACCAGACTGCTCAGATCTCCCAGATCCTCTTGTAGGGCAGGTATATGCCGTGGTTTTCCAGGCTCCTTGTGTTAGGTGCTTCTTGTGGTGGAGGAGATGGTCTCCTTTTCTCCAGACATATATGTTCACTGGACTCAGTGTCTCCTCATTCATGCTGGTGTCTCCTCTGTTCCCGTGTCTGTCCCATGGTGCTGCTTCTGAGCCTTATAGTTTAGGCATCTGCCATTGGGAAACCAACTCCCAGCCACTGGCAGTGGAGAAGTTCCCTCCACTGACAGCGGAGAAGGCCTCAGCAGGTGATTGGGCCAGCTCCTCTCCTCTCTTCTGATTGCAGTTCTGCCATGGGGTCACAGTCGTGTTTCTGTGGCTTTCTCTCCATATTGGAAAAGGATTGCTCAGGTTGCGCCCATCTCTGGACCAAGTGTTTGGTTTCCCAGACCCTAGAGATTTTGTAAGTGGAGCTCTCTGACAGGTCACCATAATGGGTGGTTTCAGTCTTGTCTCCTGTGGTTTTGATCATGCTCTGTTTGGGTCCTCCCAGTTGATGGGTGTATCCAGGGCCTTTATTTATTCTCCTCTCCTGTATGTCTGCAGCTGGAGTACTGGTTTTATCATTCCTAGTGAGGTCTGATTTAAATGGGCGTAAACCAGAGGGTCCCAACCCCCAGTCTGAGACCTTGGCAGAGGTGCCCAGTTCCACCTCCAGCCCCCATGGAGGCCAAGACCAGCTCCCCCAGCCCTAAATCCTGACACCACAACGGTGCAGGATTCACCCTGCCCCCACCCCACCTTCTTTCTAGGCAGGGGATCCCTGGGGTCCAGGCCTCCCAGGGGGACTTTCAGCTCCCAACTCCCACCCAATTGGACCTGGGGTTGGGCCTCTAGAAGTTTATTAAAGCACCTTCCATTTGTTTTATTTTGCTTTCCTTTGAAAATTAACCTTTTTTAGGTTTGAGATTTGAAAAAAAAAATGCAACAATAGCCCTGTTCCTAATTTCTCCTACTCTTACTTCCTTCCATTAACATGGCACATGATCACCACGAATAGCCCATCTTGACACTTTATTATTGATAAAAGTCCGTATGTGTTCAGATGCCCATAGTTTTGACCCCTTGGCTCTTTCCTAGGAAGTCCATCCAGGACACACAATATACAATTCATTACTGGTCTCCTAGGCTGCTCTAGACTGGCAATTTTACAGACTTCCCTGGCTTTTGATGACCTTGAAAATAAGACAGGTAGTTTGAAGAAACTACCACTACTAGAATTTGTGTGGAGGTTTTTGTTTTGTTTTTTGTTTTGTTTTTTGTGACTAGGTCTCGCTATTTTTACCCGTGGAACTGCAGACTCACATTGCCCATGGTATCACATACTCAAGCAATCCCCAGTCTTAGCTTCCCAGGTAGCTGGGATTATAGATGTGCGCCACCATGCCCAGCTGTATTTTTGGGACTAGGTCTCGCTATGTTGCCCGGGGTGGATCTTGAACCAAAGTTTCCAGTCCCAGCTGTGACTTCATAGGCTGTTGCTTACAGGCTTGCACTGCCATGCTCAGCTTCAAATATGACTAATGTTGTATGAAAATAAAACGTTAAAAATTTCAATAAAGGCCCAGGGTTTGCGCGGGTCTCTGTGCCATGCCATGGTGGCGTGGCCGCTGCGGTCCACATGCACTGGCTCCACGCGCTTCCTCGAGGTCAGGCGGGGTGGGGCTGGGGTCAGCCCGGAAAGAGGCTGGGGCTGGCCGGCGGGTGGATGTCGCATGGTACCAATGGGTCACACACACGACAGCCCTGACAGCAGCCGCCACGCCCTGGGCGCACCAGTCGAACCCCACCTACTGGAGGGGGCGGGGCGAGACTGGGGTCAAGCCCGGGAGCATCTGGGACTCGGCAGCGCCCAGGGTTCGCGCGAGTCTCTGTGCCCACGCACCCCACGGCCACGCCACCATGGCATGACCGCCGCGGTCCACACGCACTGGCTCCACGCACTTCCTCGAGGTCAGGCAGGGTGGGGCTGGGGTCATCCCGGAAAGAGGCTGGGCCTGCCGGCGCGGGCCACACCGCACATCTGAGCCCTTTGAAGACGCAGGACTGGTTGTGGGCTCTAATCAGGAGTGTTATCTTAAACACTATCCATCCACAGAAACCAAACGAGTGAGATACTGGTGGAAAGTCCCTTAAAATGTGCCACCTGGGCAGGACTCAAGGGGAACAAGGCGAGCACCACACGCATTGAACTGGGGAACCAATAAAATATGACGCCTACAATGTCACCAAGGAGCTGTAAACAATAACTTGGCACAGAGAAGCTGTCAATAAGGGCACTGCACACCCTCTTTGTTTAGAGGGAAGATACCACAGAAAGCTGGGCATGGTGGCTCGTGCCTGTAATCATCAGTCTGCGAAGCAGCTGGGGCTAGGGATCACGGTCTGAGTCCTGCTCGGGACAACACAGCAAGACCTAACCCCAAATAGCTGGGCGTGGTGGTGCACGCCTGTAATCCCAGCTACCTGGGAAGCTGAGGCAGGGGATTGCTTGAGTCTGTGGTACCACGGGCAACAGTAGCCTGCGGTTCCACAGGCAAAAATAGCAAGACCTAGACTAAAAAAAAAAAATTTAAAAAAGAAGCTTGTCTAATGGCAGTGGCCCCACAGCAAAGCCCCAAGGGAGGAGACCTACCATCAGCTGATGGATGTC
>PVHY01015269.1:0-36428 GCA_004024945.1 Uropsilus gracilis
AAAAAAAAAAAAAAAAAAGGAAGAAAAATCAATTTGTGTATCTCATTTTTTCCTCTCACATTGAAGTAAATGCCAAATATCATTTCTAAATATTCCAGTATATATTTCCAAAAGATAAAGACTTTTAACAAATAATGCTATCACACCTGGAAAAGAACCCAATAGTTTCATATCCTCAAATATTTAGCTCAAATTTCTCTAATTATCTCACAGATATCTTTTATAGTTGGTTTGTTTGAATCAAGGTTCAGATAAACTTGGCTAGCAACAGTTTGGAAAAACACTAGGGCCTGAGGCAGGGTTTCTGAAGTCTCTATTTCTGAGTTTTAACTGACTGCATCTGTGGCTGTAAATATATGAACACTTTCTCAATAAATAATGTAGCATGACTCCTGCCAGCAGCATCCATGATGAAAAGCATTGTCATAGTGAGTACTGCAGTTGTCTTTTCACATATTAACACAGAAAATGTGGAACCTAACAAACAAAGTTTAGATGGAGCGCAGGAGGATTAGAGAGAAAGATCATGGGGAGGAAACTGGAATGGATATATTTGAGTGTATGGAAGATGCTATAGATAGGCAAAGATTTTGAACATTGCGGGGGGGGGGTTGATGGGAAGCCAAGGATCAAGAAAAAAGGCAATTATCAACTCCAAGAAAAATAAAGGGTCGCCCAAGAAAGGAACTGAAGGAGAACTAGGTCCTTAGCCATGGTGAAAAAACAGAAAGGTTGAGCATGTTTACTTCCTGGAGGCTTGGAGTTGGGAGAGATAGGCATGAGAGTGGTATTCTTTCATGACATTCCAAATTGTGTATACAGAGGAAGTACTATTTTAAAGTGAGGTAGTTAAATGATAAGTTTGCTAGATAAAGTTGTTCATTTCACATGTGGAGAAACAAGAATAGAGAGAGATTACCTTGTTTGGGAACCCTTATAGTGTTCCCCTCTTTACCTGGTATTACCCATTAAAACTTTGACATCCTCACTTTACTAGCTCCACAGAAAATGACAGCAAATGTATGACAGTGTATTACAGTTAATACAAGTCAACTCTAGTCTGACTTGTGTAGTCAATCCTGTCTGTCGTTTGCAGATTATGTGTTTTTATGCAAGCAGTTTGACATCTCAGTGCCCTCTTCTCTGACAGAGGGATATTAATTTCACATGGGATTGGTGGGCTAAGTAACTTCCTGCATGCACAGCTCTCAGAACATATAAGAAACTACCAATTTTTTTCTAAAGTGAATTCTACATTTTACATTCCCCAGCAATGTTTGAATTCCAGTTACTAGACAGTCATTAAAATAAGGAAGACTGATATTACTCATTTTGGTGAGGATGTGGGATAACTGATTTTCTTTGTTGGCTTTTTGGTAAACATAAGATGGCCTTAGAAGTGTGATTAAACACTTTTTGTTTGATCATAATCATTTCAATTTTGTCACTTTCCAAAGGCTGGGTGAGTTAGATGGGATTTAGGACCATCTGTATTAGGATTAAATTCCACCAAGTAGAAATGCTTATTTTAATTAAACAGCCAGTACAGCAGGCAGTACATCTTAAGGGCAAAGATGCAAATATCCTGGCTACACAAAATCAGTTTAGCTTATTTCAAGCAATGACCACTAGATGCCAACTTACTTATTAATATATTTGTTCTCCATTTGAAGAAATTTTTAACCTGATAGTACAAAATAATTGAAAGAGCTAGGCATGCTGGCATGCGCCTGTAATCCCAGCTACAGGCTAGGAATCACTTATTCGAGACTACCCCAGGCAACATAGTGAGACCTAGTTTATAAAAAAAAAAAAAAAAAGAATAATTGAAAGGTTTCATTAAGCAATTGTATTATTTCACTTTTTATACTGGCTTAATATGCGAAATGACAGCTTTAAATTTGACCTTTTTATAGAGAGGCTGTACCTTTTGCAAATAAAATGTAGCATCTGGAACAGGGTTCTTTAGATTTTACATAACTTTGAAAGTTTTATCACATTTGATGCATATTTTCTAAAGTTAGTTTATAAGCTATTTGTACCATTTGGGATGCATAAAATAAACTATCAGACATTTAAAAATTCCTAATTTGAAAATTTGTTAGCATCTAGTCAATCTGGCAACGAAGACAATGCAAAAGCAAAAATGAGTAATTGATCATATTTTTTTTAATTAATCAATTTATTTTTTAATTTATTTATTTTGGAGACTAGGTCTTCCTGTTTTTGCCTGTGGAAATGCAGGCTCACATTGCCTGGAATACCATAGACTCAAGCAATCCCCCAGCCTCAGCCTCCCAGGTAGCTGGGATTACAGGCCTGTGCCACCACGCCCAGCTATTTTTTTTGGAACTAGGTCTCACTATGTTGCCCTGGGCAGGACTCAAACTGCGATCCCTAGTCCCAGCCATGCTCCATAGGCTGCTGCTTACAGGCACACACCACTGTGCCCAGATATGGTCATGTTATTTATAAAATACTGAAGTGATATTAACCCACTGCTCAGTTAAAATAATTTTTTTAAAAGTGCTGAAATAAAGTTCTAATCATTGAATGACCTCAAGCCAGTCCTAACATGCTCAATTAACAGCAGATGGGAGTGTGCCAGCTTTTCACTGGAGAGTTAGAAGTACTTAGACTGAGTGAGTCCATGGAGAGCTGAGCAAGTAAGAAAGTGACAATAGGGAGGAAATGCTGTCCACCTGGGAGCAAAAAAATTAAGGTGCAGCATTAAATGGATCTATTTGAAAAATTAAAATATTTTAAAGTGGATTTTTTTTTTTTTGAGACTAGGTCTCGCTATTTTTTGCCTATGGAACTGCAGGTTCATGTTGCCCAGGGTACCACAGACTCAAGCAATTCCCAACCTCAGCATCCCAGGAAGCTGGAATTACAGGCACGCACCACCATGCCCACCTGTTTTTTTGGAACTAGGTCTCGCTATGTGCCCCTGGCAGGACTCAAACCACCATCCCTGGCCCCGACTGTGGCTTCCTAGCCTGCTGCTTACAGGCATGCACCACCATTCCCAGCCAGTAAAGTGGAAATTTTATTTATTTATTTATTTGTTTGTTTGTTTGTTTGTTTATTTTTGAGACTAGGTCTCGCTATTTTTGCCCATGGAACTGAAGGCTCACGTTGTTGAGGGTACCACAGACTCAAGCAATCCCCAGCCTCAGGCGCGCGCCACCACGCCCACCTATTTTTGTGGGACTATGTCTCGCTACAGGCCACAGGCGGTACTCGAACCGTGATCCCTAGTCCCAGTGGCTGAAGCTTACAGGCACGAGCCACAGTGCCCGGCCCTGAAATGCTCTTTACTGGACTGAGATAATACATATTTTAACTGGACAAAATCATTTGTAATTGATTAGTATACAAATTAATATCTAACTAAATTCTAAGCCCACAAGTTAATAGTTAAACAAAAGTACATTCTTTCAGTGCGGTGATTCTTGCAACTTTGCAGCCCAGTGGACATTGAAGATGTGTTTGGTTGTCAGAGTGGGGGTGCTACTGGCATTCTAATGGGAAAAGGCCAGGGATGCTGTTAAGCACCCTACAATGCAAAGGACAGCCCCCTACACAATTATCCAACCCAAATGTCAACAGTACTTCTACCCATTAGATCTAGTGGCATCTGCAGAGTTGTGGAAGCAAAATATCTCCAGACATTGCCCAATGTCTTGCAGTTCTCTGCCATCAATTTAGTGCTGCACAAAATGTAGCCATCACCTGCGTGCACCTACATAAAATGATGAATTAGAGTGGCGAATTGAGTCCTTGGTCACACTAAGCACACTTCAAGTGCTCAATAGTTAGGTGTCGCTAGTGGCTTCTGCACCAGACAGTGTTTCCATCATGATAGAAAAGTCTATTGGACAGCGCTGCCCTAGAGCAATATTCCTTTTGTGAGCCTGTTAGACAGTGAACCATCACGACAGTGAAAGAATATTTCCAACTTTTGGATAGTTTTCCTCAATCTGCTTATACTGTAACTTTAGCATGAAGTTGCAATGCTAGATAGAATGCAACCTCATGACATCAGGGACCGGTTTAGTGTCTAGTGCAGTGCCTAACTCATTGTAGACACTAAACAATAGATCAGTTTGAATGAATGAAGTGGGATTTCTGATGGGCAGGTGATTGCTTTGCAGTGACTTTCAGTTGGTTGTCAGCAACTGAACTATGGGAATACTTCCAGGAAGTTTTGAGGAACAAATAGGACTTCAGCATCCAGAGTGCCAATCTCTAGCTCTGACATCTGCTCAGAAGACACTGAGTATTTGGTTTTCCTTCCAGACGGCCTTTCTTGAAATAATCAACAGGGTTCACAACTCTCTGCTGTTTCATAAACCTTTTAAGAGTCTTTGTAAATGGAGAACCTGAGGACCAGAAAAGGGAATTGACCTTCCTTTGATCAAGTCTACTTAAGTGGTGGATCTGGATCTAGAGGCTGGGTGTCTGGTTGTCTGCAGATATTTACCAGCAACAACCTTCCTTGTTGATGACTGAGTTACTTTCTGCAGGGTCAGCTGAGGCAGAGAGTAGTAACCACATAAAAGGAATGGACATCTCAGGGACTAATTCAGCTGAGTGCCAGGCACTGGGATTCAGAGGCTGGCAAGGGTACCTGCCCTCTAAAGAGCTCACAGGTCAGTAGGGCAGCACTCATGCTTTCGATGGTAACCTATGGACAAACATGAGAAGTACAGGGCACGCACAGTACAAGGTGGCCAGCGGGGAGTGTCTGCCAGATAGGTGGGAGGGTAAGGAAAATTGACCAGGCCCCGTCAATCGGCCATCTCTTCATTTTATCTCCTATCCCATGAGCTCCTCGCACTCAAAAGAACTGTAAGATTAGGGATTATGTCCTAGGAAAATATAAATCCAGATGTAGATGTGTGTTGAGTTTACCTCCCTCCCTCCCCCCAATCTAAATAAAGGAAAGTTGAAGAAATTTCTGGGAAGACCAAAATTCCTGGGCAAGAGATAAGATGTTGGAAGTGTGTGGTGGCCACATAGGATATGTTTTGTTTTGTTTGGTTTGGTTTGGTTTTTTGTTTTGTTTTGTTTTGTTTTTGAGACTAGGTCTTGCTATTTTTGCCCATGGAACTGCAGGCTCTCGTTGCCCGGAGTACCACAGACTCAAGCAATCCCCAGCCTCAGCTTCCCAGGTAGCTGGGATTACAGGCACGCGCCACCATGCTCAGCTATTTTTTGGAACTAGGTCTCGCTACAGGCCCCAGGCAGGACTCGAACCTCAATCCCTAGCCCCGGCCGCTTCATAGGCTGAAGCTTACAGGCACGAGCCACCGTGCCCGGCCTCCACATAGGATATGTTATGTAAAACTCTAAACCTGATTTTATGTGATTCATTCATTGCCTAAATGGGACTTCTAAAGTTTTGTAAGAAACACTGATCAAGCTGTAAGAAACACTGATCAAGCACAGTGCCTGTAAGCGACAGTTTATGGAGTCGCGTCTGGGACTGGGGATCATGGTTCAAGACCCACCCCGGGCAACGTAGCGAGAACTAGTACCCCCCCAAAATAGCTGGGCATTGTGATATGTGCCTGTCATCCTAGCTACCTGGGAAGCTGAGGCTGGGGATTGCTTGAGTCTGTGGTACCCCAGGCAACGTGAGCCTGTGGTTCCCTGGGCAAAAATAGCAAGACTTAGTCTAAAAAAAAAAACAAAACAGAAAAAAACACTAATCAGAATATGTTTTAGGAACACATTTCCCCACAAATGTTAAGGGTAGAAATAGGATTTGGGGAGAGTAGCTAGCTCCTATTTAAAATGAAATTTGTTCAGGCAATAATTGATTACAAGCATTTTTTATTATCTTAAGTGAGTATACCTGTAAACAGTCTAATTTAAAAATTCCCTCTTGAAAAAGGTAGTTTTTAGGAAAAAGATGGTTAGATACTCATTGCTTGAATGGATTTTTAAAATTAGTTAAAGAGTATTAGACTGGGCCAGGCACGGTGGCTCATGCTTGTAAGCTTCAGCCTATGAAGCGGCAGGGGCTAGGGATCGTGGTTCGAGTCCCACCTGGGGCCCGTAGCGAGACCTAGTTCCAAAAAAAAATAGCTGGGCGTGGTGGTGCGCGCCTGTAATCCCAGCTACCTGGGAAGCTGAGGCTGGGGATTGCTTGAGTCTGTGGTACCCCGGGCAACGAGAGCCTGTGGTTCCACGGGCAAAAATAGCAAGACCTAGTCTAAAAAAAAAGAGTATTAGACTGGTCAAAGGCTACTGATTCTGTGAAGATGTCCTCAGACTGACATCTGTGGTTCCTGTATTCCACATTCTTAGGTTTATCACTTATTTTAGCAGAAATGCTGGTTTCTAACAGGAAAAAAATAGTGTAAATCATAAATTTCTCCCCCCAGTTAAGGTTTTTTTTCTTTCTTTCTTTCCTTTTTTTTTTTTTTTTTTATACTAGACCTCGCTATTTTTGCCTGTGGAACCGCAGGCTTACGTTGTCCGGGATACCACAGTCTCAAGCAATCCCCATCCTCAGCTTCCCAGGTAGCTGGAATTACAGGCACACACCACTAAGCCCAGCTATTTTTGGGGGACTAGGTCTTGCTATATTGCCCTGAGCAGGACTTGAACCTTGATCCTTAGCCCCAGTCGCTTCATAAGCTGAAGCTTACAGGCACACACCACTGTTCCCAGCTTCCAGCTAAGGTTTTGAATCATTTGTTTTTTGCTCATCCCCACAGTGAGTTAAACAACAGGAACTTTAAAGAAAAATTTATCCATGAGCCGGGCGTGGTGGCGCATGTCTGTAATCCAAGTGCTGGGTGGCAAGAGGACAGGGATCACTTAAGTTTGTGGGTTAGAAACTACCCCGAGCAACATAGTGAGACCTGGTCTCGAAAAAGCAACTGGGCACGGTGGTGGGTACCTGTAATCCCAGCTACCTGGGAGGTTGAGGCTGGGGATTGCTTGAGTCTGTGGGATCGGGATTACCCTGGGCAACAGTGAGACCTAGTCTCAAAAACAAAACAAAACAAACAAGCAAAAATATCTTATCCTGTTCAATCTGGACTAAATGCCCTGATTATGTGGTCTCTTCATTCAAGAAACTTTTTATTTTGTGTCAGGTTTCAGGCCAGTATTGGGTATTCCCAGCTGGAATATGAGAAACAGCGTGTGTGAAAACAGACACAGTCTTAGCCTTATGGGCTTCTGTGTATAAGGATGTATATGAGTATTGTATATAAAACTGTACACAAATGATTAATTTTTAGCTGCACTTTAAAAGCAAAGGAACAGGATATATGTTGTCTGAAGGGTGAACTGTCAGAACACTTTGAAATCAGAGGAGGTATCTATGAAGAAGACACTTTCTTTCCCCAGGCACAGGTGGGATCTGGGGTTTTAAAATCCTGGGGTAGAAGAATATTTGACCCTGCTGGGCATGGTGGCTCATGCCTGTAAGCGGCAGCCTAGGAAGCCGCGGCCAGGGCAAGGGATCATGGTTCTAGTCCCACCGGGGGCACGTAGCTAGGCCTCGTTCCAAAAAAATAGCTGGACGTGGTGGGGTGCACTTGTAATCCCAGCTACCTGGGAAGCTGAGGCTGAGGATTGCTTGAGTCCATGGTAACCTGGGCAACGTGAGCCTGTGGTTCTGCTGGCAAAAATAGCGAGACCTGGTCTCAAAAAAAAAAAAAAAAAAAAGAATGTTTGACGCTATGGAGAATGGTTTAAAGGACAGGGTGCAGGAAAGATGGGAGATGAAATGAAGACTTTTCAGCTCATTAAGACTTTGATTTTGTTCTGAGAGAAAGGGAAGTCTTTGAAATATATTAAGCAAAGGAGTGAATATGAGAAAGTTGGAGGGATATTCATTTTGAGGGAAAAAAATCACTCTAGCAACTCTATGGTAGTATAAAAAAGAGAGACTAGAAAGTAGTACAAAGGCTTGATCTGTGGAGGTGGCAGCGATAAGGCCAGATGAGAGGTCTAGAAAATAAAACTAAGGTATCTGTGGGTTCCAAGTTTTCCTTGTACCTAAAGTTGATAAGTTCAAGTTTCTACACAACTTTACCTACACTCTAGGATTATTTCCAAAATACATAGTAGAGATGAATGTCATTTCCCTTCATAGACAGTTCACTCTTTGAGAGTAGGGATAACACTATGGGTGGAACTACCATACACTGTTGATCTGAGACTTGTGCATTTCTTGGAAGCTCAATAAACACGGGGAACTATAAACACCACCTACAACTATTGATCCCTCCTTTTTTGGCATCTACTCCAGTTGTAACATTATTATCTATTTAACATCTCTCACAGCGCTGTAAACTCCGTAAGGACAAAGCTAGGAACGTAAATCTGCCTTGGAAATGGTTTCATTCTAATGCCATTCAGTCCCATCCACTGTCTATGGTGCTGAGTTACTATTTGTGAGACAATACTTTTGTTATTCGCTTTTTATTTATTTGAGACTATGTCTCACTATTTTTGCCCGTGGAACCGCAGGCTCACGTTGCCCAGGGTACCACAGTCGAGCAATCCCCAGCCTCAGCTTCCCAGGTAACTGGGATTACAGGCGCGCACCACCACGCCCAGCTATTTTTTTGGAACTAGGTCTCACTACGTGCCCCTGGAGGGACTCGAACCGCGATCCCTGGCCCCGGCAGTGGCTTCCTAGGCTGCCACCTACATGCATGCGCCATGCCCGGCCTGTTATTCGCTTTTTAAATAAAAAGCTTGAGCCAAGGGTGTTCGTTTTGTCAAATATTCATTGGAAGACAAGAATTGGATGTTGTCTATGATAGGACCTGTGTTAGGCACTGGTGACACTAGTGGTTTATATTTGGGGGCTCAATTTTAATTGAGCCTCAGGCTGACTTGGCAAGTTAAGTACCCCACGGGATTATTCCGGAGATAAACTTCTGGCGAGGTTCAGTAACTTAATGTCATCAGCTAACGGGAAACGCAGGGTATTTCCAGGCAAGTCCGGCCTCTTAAATCTCCGGGCATCTCGCAGGCCCCGCCCACCCCTGTGCGCCTGCGCACTCCTGCCCTCCCCAGGCCAGCCCCTCTCCTCCAAGCCGACACGCCGCGCGCCTGCGCAGAGCTTCCCATGTGCGCTCGGGCCGGCCTCCGCGGGCCCAGCTGAGCGGCAGCACGAAACGCCCCCGGTGACAAGACTCTGGCACCGGTAGTGCGGTCTCCACCGCCGGACCGTTGCCGTCCTCTCTCGGTCTTCCTCACCAGCGCACTTCGCCATGGGCAAGAGTCGGACGAAGCGCTTTAAGCGCCCACAGTTCTCCCCCACAGGTGACTGTCAGGCCGAGGCGGCGGCGGCGAACGGGACGGAGCCTGAGGGCGACGACGGGCCGGCGGCGGAGCTGCTAGAGAAGGTAGGGGGAGGGCTCTCCGGGTCTCCAGCGGCCCCCAGACCCCGTGCGCCCCCGTCGCGGTGTCCCTGCGCCTGCGCCCTGCCCTCCTGACGCTTCTGCCCTGCAGCTCCAGCATCCGAGCGCCGAGGTCCGCGAGTGCGCCTGCGCGGGGCTGGCCCGGCTGGTGCAACAGCGACCGGCGCTCCCGGATTTGGCGCAGCGCGACGCCGTGCGCCGCCTCGGGCCGCTGCTGCTCGACCCCAGCCTGGCCGTGAGGGAGACGGCGGCCGGCGCCCTGAGGTAAGCCGGGGCGGGGGACCCGCGGCGTCCAGCCAGCGCCTACGGGCGCCGGGCAGCGTCGCTTGTCCCGTGCTTTCGTCGGTGTCGGGAGGACCCAGGGCCTCCCAGTGGCCGAGGAAGGTTTGAGCCAGGCTCCAAACCCCACGACCCCGGGTCACACGTGTTCTACTTGTCCGCCTGGCTACTTTCTGCAGCAGCCACCTGGCAAGCGTCCTCCCCTCAAGGTCTGGTGCACGTCGTACCCTCTCTGAGAAACCGCCACTGATTCCCGAAGTCCAGCAGTCAAGTCCAGTCTGTCAGGTGTTGTAGGTGCAGGGGATTCTTGAGCAGGCAGGACCTGGAGCGAGACAGTCTAGATCCCTGGCTTCGCAGAACCCCGTTGATGAAGAGAGAAACAGGAGACAATAAACAGATACTAGTAGATAGTGAGAAGTTTTGTGAGGAAAACCAAGAGAGGGGTGACTTGGAAAGTTATCTAAAAAGGGGTGATGTATGAACAACATTTGTGAAACTTCCTGCTGGAACAGCAATGCAAAGAAGTGAGGCAGCGAGGGCTTGGCAGGTTAAAGACAGAAGGGTTGGTGAGGCTGAGGAGATAGGGAAGTAGATCGAGGCTGGAGAGATGGAGATAGAGAAGTAGATCGAGGCTGGAGAGGTGGACAGAAGGATGCTTTGTAAGTGCGAGTGGCTTGATCTAAAGGCCATTCTGGTGGCTATGCAAAGAATGGACTGTAGAGGGGGCAAGAAGAGACATTAGCATTTGTAATTCTTAATCTTAGGCTAAAATTTTTTTTTTTTTGAGACTAGGTCTTGCTTTTTTTGCCCATAGAACCGCAGGCTCTCGTTGCCCGGGGTACCACAGACTCAAGCAATCCCCGGCCTCAGCTTCCCAGGTAGCTGGGATTACAGGCGCGCACCACCATACCCAGCTATTTTTTTTGGAACTAGGTCTCGCTACGGGCCCCAGGCGGGACTCGAACTGTGATCCCTAGCCCCGGCCGCTTCATAGGCTGAAGCTTACAAGCATAGCCACCGTGCCCGGCTCCTTAGGCTAAAATTTTTAGGTTTCATTCACTGAGTTAGTGAATATGTAAGTACCCAGCCATGTGGGTACTAAGCAAAACAGACAGAATTTTGACCCATAATGGGTCTTACAGTACTATTGGGGGGGAGGATAGTAACCAAATAATCATGTATGTATGATTACAACTAATAACTTCAAACTACCTGCACTCAGGGATGAAAACTCTAAGTTATGTTTGAGTTAAGAACTGAGGAATGAGGGAAGATGAACCACTTAATGGTAGTTATCTGCATCTGATTTAGCCTCATATACTGAGTGCACCAAACAGCGTTGTGCACTTAAAAGTCAATGTCTTTCCAATAAAATCAAATTCATCCAAAATTTAATAAAAATTTCATTCAGTTACATCTCATTCATATTTAAGAATCTCATTCTCAGTAGCCTCATCTAAGTCTTGATACCAAGAAAAGGTCCCTTCATGTAAGGTCAAGTTGTTATTTTTTCCATTAAATAGGAAAAGTCTCCCCTCCCCCTTTCTGATAATCATGCACATGTGTACATTGTCAGCCTCAACTAACGTTCGTATGTGGCAGTCATTTGTTCACATTGCGTAGAACTAGATGGCTCTGAACTAGTTCTGTGCCTCCTTAAATAGTAAGCAATATCATCTGGAAAACCTTAAGTGTGGTTAGAAATAGAAGTTAACCTGAGAACTCAAATGTCACATGTAATCTGAAAGTAAAACTCACCTTTAACTTCTTGCGTAGAAATCTCAGTGCTTGTGGTGGTTTTGAAGTCTGTGATGACATGGTCACTAAGGATGTCATGACTCCTCTGGTTGCACTCCTGAAGGAGGTAAGCAGCTTTGAAAGTGTTAGGGGGGAGTTTTTAAATGTCGCTTTTAGTATACAAACTTGGGTTTTGTGTGTGTGTGATTTTTTTTTTTTCCCAGTACTTTGGTGCTCTTTATTTTATGTTCCCTCAAAGCAACCTATGAGAGTTTATTTCTTTTCTTTCTTTCTTTCTTTCTTTTTTTTTTTTTTTTGAAAGACTGGCCTCTCACCATCAATACCAACTTCTAATTACTTTATCCCTACTACCTTACCTTTATTTATATGCTGGCTGAAAAAACTTTCCAAAACTATATTCCATCTCTTTTATTGAGTTTGAGCTTCATACAATAAAATAATGAGCGTTGATTGTTAATTTATGTGCCAGAAGCTGCTTTGTGATTTGTGTATTATTTAATCCTTATAGGAGTCCCATGTGGTAGGTGTTACCACTTTCATTTTATAGACGAGGACTGAAGCATTATGAATTTTCTGTGAGGACATTAAGTTTTCTTTTATATATATATATGATTATATTTCTATATATATTTATATATCTACATATTTATGTTTATATTTATATTTAATATATATTTAATATAAATGTAAATATTTCAAATCTTTGTATTCCCTGGGGTTCTCCCACCATCTCCCCTCCCTGACTGCTCCTACCCATCTCAACATTAAGTTTTCAGTTTTAATTTCATGCCAAATACTGTTGCATGATATAGTTCATGGAATAAGGGGCTCTGGTTCACTCTTGCATGCCATTGGCCCATTGTTCTGTAATGCTCTACTTTATATCCAGTTTTGGTTAAGAAGCAAGTCTTGTTCCATTTAGTACACTGTTTTCTCAACTGGACATACTTGTCCCATAGGAAACATTTGGCAAAGCCTGTAGCTGTTTTTAATTCTCACAGCTGAGGTGGAAGGGTTACTGATGGCATGTAGTGAGTGAAGGCCAGGGATCCTATAGTGCACACCACAGCCCTCACAATAGAGAACCACCTGGTCCAAAGTATCAGTAATGCCTGGGATGAGAGATGCATTACTTTAGAGGGTGTGTGGGATTATATGAGAGAAGCGGAATTGCAAGGTGGTTCAGAGTCCTGATTCTGGAGCCAGAATATCTCCCTCTGAGTCCCAACTTCACTATGTGCTAAGCTACACTTTCAGCCATCTTCTTATGTTTCAGCTTCTTATTTGTAGGGGACAGTAGTTCATGCACTTTTCTGGTTTGTGGTGAAGATTGAATGACTTAATGTTGTACAACATATGGTTGCATATAGAAGGCATCATTAATTCTTACTGTGTATTACCTTTCCTTGCCTTAATTAGTCTCTTTATCTCATTAGAGAAAACACTTTGTATTGATTTTATTTTTCATTGAAAATGTGAAATGTTTTGTATCTAGTTTGCAAAATGACTTGTGAGCTTTCTTGTCTGTATTTCTTGTCAAAGGGAGCTGGATCGTGCTTATGAGAATTTGGCTTGTTAACACTATAATTTCTGATGTTTAGTTTCTCATTCTTCACTATCATTATCCTTTTTTGTTTAATTATTCTTTTGAACAGGATGCTAATCATGATATTTGGTTTCAGTGTAGTGCTGGAATGGATTCAAATGAGATGTTGCCACAGGAAAAAAAAGATCAAAACAGAAATTCTGTTGAGACCATAGCCAATGAGGCTGTGAATGTGCTGTGGAATATATGGTAAGATGCTTTCTGAACACAGCTACCTAGTGACACTCAAGCTACCGCTCCTTCTAGTAAATGCTAGGAACTCTTGTTTTCTCAGTAGACTTGTAAACCCTGGATGTACATGCTTGGGAGGAGGTAGTCTCAGGTGACCTAAGATCAGCTCTGCTTCCCAAGCCTTTTTCCTCCTAGACTTCCTACATCTTTTCTCCAGTCATTGCTACTAACATTATAAGAGGAGCCCTAGCCGTCATCTCCTGCTGCACCTCCTCTCTACCCTACCACTTGCACACCTGAAGCAGCAGTTGTCTAAAACTTAGGCAGCCCTTGCCAGGCATGGTGGTGCATGTCTGTATGTGGCAGCCTAGGAAGCCACGGCTGGGGCCAGGGATCACAGTTTGAGTCCTGTCGGGGGCATGTAGCAAGACTTAGTCCCCAAAAAAATAGCTGGGCGTGGTGGTGCATGCCTGTAATCCCAGCTACCTGGGAAGCTGAGGCTGGGGATTGCTTGAGCCTGTAGTACCCCGGGCAACGTGAACCTGTGGTTCCATGGGCAAAAATAGTGAGACCTAGTCTAAAAAAAATTTAAAAAATAGAACTTAGCCAGCCCCTGGTGTAATAATGCTTTGGTCTGCCATCTGGAATGAGACAGTCTCAAAGCTTGACCTGAGCACTCTCCTATCCTGGCGTTCCCATTTGGCAGGGAAGTAGATGTTTAAGAAGAGTTCCCTTGGTGTCAGTAGCAAGAAGGCCTTGCTCCATTCCATGATCATAACAGGGCAGGGGTGTAGTAGACTTGCTAGAAATGGAAATGACTAGAAATACTCCCTGGGTTTAGTTTTTTGTACCCTATTTTATATGCCATATTCCTTGCAAGATTCTTTTCTAGTTCTTTTTTCAATTGGCAGTGAATAATTTCTGACCTAAAAGCACAGGTATTTCCTAGTTAAATTGAATCCTATATAGCTTTCCAGATTTGCCTGTGATTCCATTACTAGTAGGTGTTTTCCACCAGAAAAATTGGAAAGATCACATTTGAGGAAATGCCATTTGAGCAATCTGGTGGGTGCTGTTTTCCTGTGTAACATGTAACTTTAACTTATGTAAATTGTTTAACTTAGGGATTAAAAAGAGAGTAAATCTACCCGCCATTTTCATAGACAAACGAACCATACATGAAAATAACCTGACTTATTTTTAGTTCCACCTTGGCAGGACCTTGAAGCCAAGATACATGCTGGTTTCCTATGGCTAGAACTGAAAGAGATCTTAAGAGTCTTTACTTCAACTCCCCATTTCATAACTGGAGAAACCCAGGGCTCCAAATGGAAAGTGATTTCTCTCCTGAATTCTTGTGAGTCTGTATCATTTCTAGTTATTCTGGTTTCTTTCATAGTTTAAATTTTAGATTACGTTTACACACCATATACTCTAGACTTCTTTTTTTTCTGTTGTTGTTGAGACTAGGTTTCGCTATTTTTGCCCATGGAACCTCAGGCTCACATTGCCCAGGGTATCACGGACTTGAGCAATCCCCAGCCTCAGCTTCCCAGGTAGCTTGGATTATAGGCACGCACCACCACACACAGCTATTTTTTGGGAGTAGGTCTTACTATGTTGCCCTGAGTGGGACTTGAACTGCGATCTCTGGTCACCACCGTGGCTTCCTAGGCTGCCACTTACAGGCATGTGCCACCATGCTTGGCCCTTAGACTTCTTGAGGGTAAGCTTCTAGCAGTGTTGCAGTAGCTAGACAGAAAACACTTTACCTTTAGCAGTGTTCTATTTTCTAATTTAGTCAGCTCTTTAGCTGTTAGTTTAATATGTGATTTATATGAAGGACTAATTATTTTCCTTTGGAAACATAAAATCTTTGTAATTAGCTCTCTGGAAACAGATAAAATTATAATAACTATTTGCTTAGTATTTAGTGTGTATGTTTATTAACAGCATACTTAGAAGAAATCATACTAGCAGAAACAAGTCAAAAAGCGAAAGACAGAAGTCAAATGATCTCACTAATATATGGGACATATTGAAGAAAAATGAATGAATGAATGAATGAATGAATGAATGAATGAATGAATGAATGAATAAATAAATAAATAAATAAATAAATAAATAAATAAAAAAGCCATGAGGAAAAGACAAAACAGGCTGAGCACCAAACTGAAGCACACAACAATGGACAGAAGGGAAAGGGGGAAGGGGGGGGGCCAAATCCCTGGGATTGCAAAGATGTGAAATTTACATATAAATAAAAAAATAGCATTGATATTATTATAACAAAGAGTCTCATTCTTTTGTTAAAGGTAGTGAGATTTTAAAAATAGTAAATTTCTGTTGCATGCTGTAAATTGTTCTTGAAGTGACTATAATAGTCTAAGAGAGCTTAATCCAATTCAATTGTATTTTCTTTTAAGTTTGTGCTTCTTATATGACACACGTGGAGGCCTTTTACCTCTTCTATTATGACTGTGGTAGAGGAAAGAACAGTAGGCTTAACCCAAGGAGGCTAGGTGTTGGGCTCAGATCTTCCACTAGCAAAATGTATGGCCTTTGGATAAATCACTTCCCCTTTGAAGCCCTGGGTTTCTCCAGCTATAAAATGGGGAGTTGAAGTAAAGATTCTTAAGATCTCTTTCAGTTCTAGCCATAGGAAACCAGCATGTATCTTGGCTTCAAGGTCCTGCCAAGGTGGAACTAAAAATACAGTCAGGTTATTTTCTTTTCATGTATGGTTGGTTTCTTTGTCTATGCAAATGGCGGGTATTTGAATCAAAGCCTTTGGTTATTTTATAAAACCTAATTGCATTTTTTATGAATTTCTGTGGTTGATTTCTTAATGTTAAAATGTGAATAGTAAAACTTTTTTTTCCCCCCTTCAATTTAGTGAATGCAGTAGTAGAGCAGTGTCTATATTCAACAAAGAAGGGTGTTTGGAGATTGTATTAAAGTATTTAAGTAGGTTTTCTACCAATGTTGACCTGGCTATTTCAGTAGGTAAGTGAAGTTAAAATGATAATTTTTTAAAATATGTGTGACCTTACTCAAAGTTATTTATTCAGATATAAATGTTTAGTCTATAGAGGTGATTCTCTTCATTGTCTATAAATGTACAGCTGAGGCATTCTGTTCTGAATCTTTTCAAATCCGTAGCTAATGGTCTGTGTACTCTTATACTTTTCTTGCCTTTCATTTTATAAGGGAGGAAGGTGATTATGCAAGTTTACATGGTTTAGTATATTACCATTCTTAAAAACCTCTATTCTTAAAACTTTCATCTCCCACTTACTGAGAAACAGTAACATAACTACTAAGCCTTAGAGCCACAGTTAATTGGAATCTAGACTTATTTAAAGGTCTTAAACCACCATCTCGTGCTTCCAGCAGTAAACTGATAACCTGTGCTTTTTTTGAGAGGGGAAATTAAGTGATTGGAATATCATGTAGGCCTGTTCCCCTTCCATGGAACAGGATGAGCAGAGGCTGGCGGCTTCAGCTGCCTTGGCGCCCTTGCCTTCTCAGCATGTGGCTAGAGAGCCTCTGGGGCCCTCCCTCAAAAGGTGTGGAGATGGAGACAGGAGGCCGGTGACCCAACCCTGGGTGAAGGTGGAGAAATAGTTCTTGAAAAACACTTCTACTGATCATGATGTCAGGCATCCAGCTGTCCTTTTATTTTACCCTGCATTTCTCCTGACGTGAATGAAGTGTCTGTTTCTTTTTTAAAAGCTATTGATTTTTTTTTTGGCCCGTGGAACCACAGGCTCATGTTGCCCGGGGTACCACAGACTCAAGCAATCCCCAGCCTCAGCTTCCCAGGTAGCTGGGATTACAGGCACACGCCTCCATGCCCAGCTATTTTTTTTTGGGGGGGGGGGGGAACTAGGGAGATTTGTGAGTAAATGCTGATTTTAAAACAATTGAACTAGGAAATTGACAAGTGACTTAATTTCATTGGGCAGCTTATTTTACAGTTACAGTTACAGAATTTCAGGAGTTCATCGTTTCTAAAAGAGAATTATCTTTGTGCCAGTCTTATTGTAGCTTTAATTAGTTTAGTTTTTTCTCTAATCAGCCTTTATAAAATGCATCAGAATGAAGTAGTTTTGCATTGTAAAATGGTGTTACCTTTTTGCATTTAGCTAGCTTGATGTTTTTTTAAACAAATGTTCATTACTTTTATTTTGAAAATCAAGCAAAACTTGCAAATAGCAATGTGAACTTCTGAGACTCTATCCATATACTAGCATCAGTGTTCTCAGAATCTGTATTGTCAAATACATAAACTGTATTGTACAGTAGCAGTCACAACTTGATGGTTTGCTAAAGTGAATGTAACTTTAATTTAGTATCTTAATGAAGAAATTAGTATTTTTGGAATGTATGCACATGCTTATATATGGATGAATTGTTTTTAAAGAGACTAGGTCTTGCTATGTTGCTTGGGGCAGTCCTGAACCCACAGACTCAAGTGATCCCTACCTTCAGCCTCCCAAAGAGCTGGGATTACAGGCATGCGTCACCATGCCTGGCTATTTTTTGAGGCTAGGTCTCACTACGTTACCCAGGGTAGTCGCAAATCTGTGGACTCAAAGCGATTTCTAGCCTCAGTCTCCCAAGGCTGGGATTTTTTTTTTTTGAGACTAGGTCTTGCTATTTTTGCCTATGGAACTGCAGGCTCACGTTGCCTGGGGTACCACAGACTCAAGCAATCCCCAGCCTCAGCTTCTCAGGTAGCTGGGATTACAGGTGCCCGCCACCATGCCCAGCTGTTTTTTGGGGGACTGGTCTAGCTACATTGCCCCGAGCGGGACTTGAACCACAATCCCTGACCTCGACCACGGCTTCCTAGGCTGCTGCTTAACAAGCATGCGCTACCATGCCCAGCTCTCTGGATGGATTTATATATGTATTTTGGGAATCAAAGAAACTAGATCACAGCTACGGTATGTGCTTTGGTTAACCTGGATAGGCATGATCTATTTCAAAATTTTTAGAGCTAGAAAGCAATAAATTTGTATGGAATGCAGTATCTCTAAAACAGCAAATTTTGGACTTGCTTCCTCTTCTGTGCATCAGGAATCTGCTCTGTTTTTTGTTTCATCCAAGCCCAGTTGATTTTATTTTATTTATTTATTTTTTGAGACTAGGTCTCGCTATGTTGCCTGTGGAACCGCAGGCTGATGTTGCCCAGGATACCACAGACTCAAGCAATCCCAAGCTTCGGCTTCCCAGGTAGCTGGGATTACAGGCACGCACCACCACACCCAGCTATTTTTTGGGGCTAGGTCTTGCTATGTTGCTCCAAGTGGGACTCAAATCGCGATCCCTAGCCCTAGTCATTTCATGAACTGAAGCTTACAGGCATGCGCCACCATTCTCTGCACCCAGTTGATTTTATACTAGGTTCTAAATGGATCGTGGTTTTTTTACACCTTACCCTTACATAACTTTTTTTTTGAGACTAGGTCTTGCTATGTTGCCTTGGGTAGTCCCAAACCCAGGACTCAAGTGATCCCTAGCCTCAGCCTCCCAAGACTGGGATTACAGGTGCATGTCCCACACCCGGCTATTTGAGACTCTCGCTATATTACCCCAGGTAGTTTTGAACCCACAAACTCAAGCGATTCCTTGCCTCAGCCTCCCAAGGCTTTTTTCTTAACTTTTAAGAAAACTCTTAAGTCCCTGCTAAATTGAAGGAAGCTTGAATGTCCCAGAACTTAGGATTTGTTATCAACAACAAAATTACTCTTAACAGTGTGGGCCCAGGGATCAGCATTTGTTTTGCAGGCTGTTGCTGCTGACCTTTGATCAATATAGAGACTGCAGATAAAACTTAATAAATGTTTATAGAATTCTCCTTTGCCCTGGTACTTAGGAACCTTATAAATTGAGAACTTTAACGTATAGTTCTATAAAGAAATAGAAACTAAGAAAAAAGAAGAAAAAGGGTCTTAACAGCACTAGTAGTTTGGGGAGCCTCATTTACATGTATTGTCTTTGAAATAAAGCATGAAATAGTCTACAAACACTGTGTGTCTAAAGAAGTCATAAATACACAAATGTGTCTTGATGAGTTATATTAGTGTAAGTTAGCCTGGCAGAATTCCTTTATTTCTAAATACTTAATTTTGTTTTTATAGCATATTGTTTGCAGACGGTGACTGAAGATAACCCAGAGCTACTAAAATCTTTCAGTGCTCCGGCGTTGCAGGTGCTGGAATCAGCAATGCTGTCTCCTGTCAGTTCCATGGAATACATTCTTCTAAAGACTTTAGTGGCAGGTAACGTTTGGCCAGATGTGACAGTGTTCTTTTCTAGCACCTTGTAATGGTGGAAGACAAGTCAGTCATTTCTTCATTTCACATCAGGATTTTCTATGCTTTTGTCTGTTCTGGAAACTTTCATTATTTATGTGGAAATCCTTAATTCAGTTGTATATAGTTGCAAAGCCTTCTAGATTTGTTTCCAATTTAACAAACTAGTGTCATCTGTTTGTCAAAAAAAGTTGTTGTCAGCATCCCATTCTGATACAGTGAGTTCAGAAATTGACTCTGACCATTCAAAACAGGACTGTTTTATTTTCTGTAACTTTTGTTTTTTGAGGCTAGGTCTCCCTTTGTTGCCCGGGTAACCGCAGACTCATGTTGCCCAGGGTACCATGGACTCAAGCGATCCCCAGCCTCAGCCTTCCAGGTAGCTGGGATTACAGGCGTACACCACCACACCCAGCTATTTTTTGGGGGCTAGGTCTTGCTATGTTGCCCCGGGCAGGTCTTGAACCTGCGGACTCAAGTGATTCCAGTCCCGGCCTCCCTCCCTCCATAGGCTTGGATTAAAAGCACACGCCATCACGGCCGGCCTTTTTTTTCACTTGTTTACCCTAGTTTTTTCCTCTCCAGAATGTCTGAATACAGAAGACGTAATCTGTGACTGGCCTCTTAGTATAATTTTCAGTGTTTGACCATGTACCATGTGTCAGAATTTCCTTCTTCTTTAAGACTGAGTAATAATTCATTGTATGTACGTCTTTTAACAGGGATAGATTCTGAGAAGTATGCTGTTAGGCAATGTTGTCATTGTGCAAATGTCATAGAGTAATTACACAAACCTGCATGGTAGCCTGCTGCGCTCCTAGACTATATGGGGTAATCGCCCATCTGAACCACTGTCATGTACTGTGGTCCATCATTGACCAAAAGGTCATTCCATGACTCTTGACTGGACAACACAGCATTTTGTTTATTCATCCAAGGATTGATATCTGGGTTGCTTCATCTTTTGGCTGTTGAATAATGTTCCTGTGACTGTGGGTATACAAATACCCATTTCAGTTCTGACTTTGAATTCTTAGGGGTATATAACCATATAACCATATTTATATTTTTACCGTGCTGTTTATTTGGCTTTTGTTTTTGATTAGTCTAATATTCGTGGTAATTCCTGTTCTGTTTGATAAGCAAAAGATCCAGCACCTGTTCTCTAGTTTGTACATGAGACCTTGGAATTTTAGTACATTGCATTCTACTCTTGGAATATAAGATGCTGCTAGGGAGAGCAGCTCAGGTTAAGATGAGAGGCTACTTAATTTGTCATTTTAAAAGAAACTTGATCAGTGTTCCCTTGGTCTGCTGCTATGTGGCATGTTGGAGGCATTTTGTGCCAAGGAAGGGAGGTGATGGTGATGAACGGTAATAAAGAGAGTGTCCTCTCTATAGCTTTTTGACATTTAATAAAAACTGCACACATACAGGAGTCAAGATTTTTTTTAAATTATGCTTGAGCTTAAAGAACTAGTGTTATGGAAACTACTCAAAAGAACAAAGGTGTCACAGGTGATTGTCCTTATGCTCATTTTTTTACAGGCACAGTTTGGAATCTAAAGGACATTATTCCATCCAAAAGTCAAGCAGAAATCATAAATGCCATACTAAAGATCTTATCTGAAGTTTTGGATATGGATGCTGGTGAAACGGTTATTCAAATGAAGGAGACTGAAACTCAAAGGTTAAAAACTGCTTCAGAGACTGAGGATATATTGGCAAATACTAATGGTGATGATTTGATCGAAGATGATGAAATGGACGGAATCCCTCATAAAAGAAAAGTCAGAAGGAAAACATTCATTTCAGATTTACTTCCAGTAAGTCAGATTGGTGCTTTCAAATATGGATTGATACAGATTTTCTCTCAAAATTTCTGTCTGAACTTGTAGGACTATTGCAGCTAAGTAAATTATAAATTGTGTACCAGTAAAAATCAGTCTTGGTTTCCCATGGACTCTTAATATGTATTTAGCCATACCAAAATAGCAAGTCAAATCTTTATTTGTCCGCTACTGGAGGTTGGGTGGTTGTGAGAATTAGTAGTGGCTGTTTTCACAGACTAGGTGACATCATCCTACTTGTATTAGTGGGTGTGATGTTGGGGGGGAGGACACACGGACGGACGGCAAGTATCTTGGTTGCAGGAAACTTTTCAGTTGAGCTAGTCAGTAGAGCTAGTACCATGCTTTGGGTGAACATTTAAGAGAAGAGAAAATAGATGGGAAGACAGGGAGAAGGGTGTGTTGGACTTTATTCATTCAGGTGTACATTTCCTGTGCTGCCAGGCACCATGTTAGATGATAATGAGTCAGATCTATTTCCTGTCTTCAGGGATCTCCTCCATGTTGGGAGGACAGGCACAGTTTATTATAAAGTCTATGAACAAGGCTGGTGCAAAGCACAGATTTCTAAGGATTACACACTCCTGACTCCACCCTGATGGGAGAGAAAAAAAACACAATACTTGAGCTGTCTGAAAGAATAGAGTAAGAAACAAAAACCCTATTTTTTGAAGACCAGTCAGGGGACTGTGGAGGTCATTCTAAGGAAGATGATGAAGTCTGACTGGGAGAAAGCTACTAACGTCCACTCACATTTTCTAAAATTTTAGACTTGGCTTATCCTGACTCATAAAATGACCAGAAAGCAGAGTCTTAGTATTTCATTAAGTTTACATCCAGGGCCAGGTGTGATGGCGCTTGCCTTTAATCCCAGCCTCGGAAGGGTGGCTGAAACTAGGAATCATTTGAGTCTGCGGGTTTTGAGACCCACCTGGGGCAATGTAGCGAGACTTAGTCTCAAAAAATAAAATTAAAATAAGTTTGCATCCAATAAGAGTTCTTTAATGGAGTATTCCTGAAAATAAATACAATGATATACTAATCTCTTGCATCTATGTAGTCTTATAAAGCATGCATTGGTGATATTTTAAAGATAACAACTTGTAGTTAGAGTTATTCCCTGCTTTCATGTATAACTGGTAGATGTGAAGCACCGTATTAAATGTTGGTGTGAATGCAGAAATGAGAAGGCCTCCATTCTGTCTTCAAGTTGCTTATAAATCATGAAGTACCTTAAAAATCATCACACCCACTTTCGGTGTACTACAAGAATGTCCTTGAACCCAGGTCTACTTGTTTTGTGCATCGAACTTAGATTTCAGTAGAATATAAAATCAGCAAAGTAAGATAGATGAGTAGTGGGTTTCCCTAGTGTACAGACAGCATAATGTGAGCCTTGATCTCCCAAAGGGCTATTTCTGTAAACCCTGGCAGCACTATGTCTTCTGTGGCCACACAAACAGTAAGTAATATGATGTAGGTGCCCTGTGTCTCATCAGTTCACCTTCTTGTCGGAACAGAAGTGACATTGCAGCGGGCTATCAATTAATTCTTAAGTGTCTGATGCCCTTTGCCTAATTTGGGGAAACAGCCCTCATGTCTCACTTCCCTCCTTCCCAGCCCTACTTCCAAGGGGCTCTTGGAGGGAGGGAGTGGAGGTCGAGATCCTGGTCTCAACCCAGGTTAAAATAGAAGGGCCACTGTTTCAAAACTTGGTATATAACTTATTTTGAAATTTACTTTCTCAAGTATTTAAAACAAAACTTTAGTGCAAATAAAATGCATGTTTACTTGTTACAATAACTTGCTTTTTAAGGCCGGTTAACGTAACTGAGTAAACAACGTGCTGGTCAGCCAAGTAGTGTGTAAGTGCCAGCAGTGAACTGACATGTGCCAGGAATACAAACTTACAGTCGGTCAGCTCCATTCTCACACACTGCAAGAGTGCCTTAAGATCAAAATCCTCATTGTATCAATAGTGTAGTCACAAATTCAAAAGGAATAATCTCCTTATTCCCCCTTGGATGTCTTGCTTTCCTAGCTATTATTTCCTATCTATCATTTTGTCTTTCTTAAATAAACTTCTTTCAACTTAAAAAAAAATAGTCTAACAAAAAGGAAGCTCCAACTCGTTACGTTTTTGACATCCACTAAAGTAGGGTACTCCCTACCCAACTTCCATGGTTACCAACAAAATCATACCAAATAATAGTCTGTTTTGCTTTTCCATTTCCCCACCTATTCTCCCCTTTTGCTACCAAATATATTGAAGCAAATCTCAGATGTCATAACATTTCATCTCGATGGGTTCTTTATGTCAGTTTGATAATGATAAAAGTAATATGTTCTAAGGAGGAGAGTAACATAAAGTAGAATATAGTTTTAGCATGTCCATACGTTTTAAGTGGATTAAAAACCCAGCAACAACTTGTCTTATTTAACTTTGTATGTACTCTAATACTTCTTTATTTTTTTAAGAGACTAGGTCTTGCTATGTTGCCCAAGGTTGTCTTGAACCCTCAGACTCAAGTGATGCCCAGCCTCAGCCTTCCAGGTAGCTGGGATTACAGGTGTGCACCACCACACCTGGCTTTTTTTTTTTTTTTTTTTTTTTAATAGAAACTAGGTTTCTCTATGCTTCCCAGGGTTGTCTCAAACCCACAGCTTCAATTGATTCCTAGCCTCAACCTCCCAGTAGCTTGGATTATAGGCACGTGCCACTGCACCCGACTATTTTTTGAGGCCTTTCAGGAGCTGGGATTGCAGATGCACACCTCCACGATGCCCGGCTGCTTTTTTGGTTTTTTTTTTGAGATTAGGTCGCACTAGCCTCAGCTTCCCAGGTAGCTGGGATTACAAGCACACACCACCACACCCGGCTATTTTTTTTAGAACTAGGTCTCTACGTTACCGCGAGCAGGACTCGAACCACAATCCTCGGTCCCCGCCGTGGCTTCCTAGGCTGTCGCTTATAGGCATGTGCCACCATACCCGGCCTACATGGCTATTTTTTTAGAGACTAGGTCTCCCTATGTTGCCCAGAGTTGTCTCAAACTCATGGACTCAACTGATTCCTAGCCTCAGCCTCCCAGTGGATGAGATTACAGGTGCATGCCACCACACCAGCTATTTTTTTGAGACTAAGTCTTGCTGTGTTACCCGGGGTTCTTTCAATCCCATGGCTTCAATTGATTCCTAGACTCAGCTTTCCAGTGACTTGGATTATAGGTGTGTGCCACACTACCTAGCTTTTTTTTTTTTTTGAGACTAGGTCTCGCTATTTTTGCCCGTGGAACTGAAGGCTCACATTGACGGGGGTACCACAGACTCAAGCAATCCCCAGCCTCAGCTTCCCAGGTAGCTGGGATTACAGGCACGTGCCACCACGCCCAGCTATTTTTTGGGGACTAGGTCTCGGTACGGGCCCCAGGTGGGACTCGAACCGCGATCCCTAGCCCTGGCCGCTTCATAGGCGGAAGCTTCCAGGCACGAGCCGAGGAAAATATACTTAAATAAGATTGTTGGGTTAGATTTGAAATTGACTCGTGTTCTACAGGACAATAAAGTTGTGCTCTTTGAAATGCTTTTTATTTTATTTTATTATTTGTTTATTTATTTATTTATTTATTTATTTATTTATTTATTTTTGAGACTAGGTCTCGCTGTTTTTGCCCGTGGAACTGCAGGCTCACGTTACCCAGGGTACCACAGACTCAAACAATCCCCAGCCTCAGCTTCCCAGGTAGCTGGGATTATATGCGTGCACCACCATGCCCACCTTTATTTTTTTTGGAACTAGGTCTTGCTACAGGCCCCAGGCGGGACTTGAACCACAATCCCTAGCTCTGGCTGCTTCATAGGCTGAAGCTTACAGGCACGAGCCACCGTGCCCAGCTGTACCTAGCTATTTTTTATGGCCTTTCAGTAGCTGGGACTACAGGTGCATGCTACCATGCCCAGCTATTTTTTTTAGAGATTAGGTCTTGCTATATTGCCTGGAGTTGTCTTGAACTCGCGGACTCAACTGATTCCTAGCCTCAGCCTCCCAGTATCTGGGATTACAGGCACATGCTACCATTCCCAGCTATTTTTTTGGAACTAGGTCTCGCTATGGGTCCCAGGCGGGACTTGAACCGCGATCCCTAGCCCCAGCCACTTCATAGGCTGAAGCTTACAGGCACAAGCCACCATGCCTGGCTGAGACTAGGTCTTGCTATGTTGCCCGGGGTTGTCTCGAACCTACGAACTTAAGTGATCCCTAGCCTCAGCCTCCCAGGTAGCTGGGATTACACCAGCGCGCACCACCACACCTGGCTCCACTAATGCTTGTTTAGCTGAATCTGAGACACACAAAACAAATAGGAATGACTTTTATATGCATTTTTGTCAGCAATAAAAGGGATATCTATATGGCATTCCTAGGCCACACCTATGTAATCATCAGCTTGCTGCTCCCCACTCTCTGTGACTTTTTTTTTAAGATCACAGTTAAAAATTGCTGCATAGTTTAAATTGTTACATAGTGATGTTGCTAGAAGATCATGAATGAATGTGAGCAGTCTGGAAAAGAAAATGGAACTGTGTTACAGAACCAATAGATGGGACTTTAACCTTTGAAATCTGAGGAAATATGATATGCACTAAATCTGAGGAAATATGATATGCAGACCAAGTGAAATATTTCCTACTAGTGATATACTTAACAGATTATAGGTCTTAACAGATTATAGGTTTCTGTTTAGTGGGATATTATAAAGCCACTAAAAAGACAGTAAGAAAATGTGAAATTGGAAAACATTGAAATAACAAAATCTGCTTTTCTAGGTTTATGTGCTATTTTGGAACATTACTGTAGCTTTTTCATGCTCATGGGTGATTTAAGAATCAAGATCTGCTTAAAGAATGTTAATTACAAAGTTAAACTCATGTCACATATAAAGCCGGGCATGGTGGCACAGGCCTGTAAGCTTCAGCCTATGAAGCGGCTGGGGCTAGGGATCGTGGTTCGAGTCCCGCTCGGGGCAACACAGCGAGACCTAGTCTCAAAAGATAGCTGGGCGTGGTGGCACATGCCTGTAATCCCAGCTACCTGTGAAGCTGAGGCTGGGGATTGCTTCAGTCTGTGGTACCCTGGGCAACGTGGGCCTGTGGTTTCACAGGCAAAAATAGCTTGACACAGTCTAAAAAGAAAAAAAAAAATTCCCCCAGTTTCTTCAGTCTTAAAGAAATGTTGTATTTCCATCTTCAAAGAAAACCAAGAAGTTAAACTGCTTCTTTGCCAGTTCTGTGGGTCAAATAAGGGCTTGTTAGTTTTTCTTGTCAATGTAGTCTTTTCCAAGAAGAGATCCAAATATCAAAAAGCAGATTTGTTGTGTATAAATGCCTGGTGTCTGAAAGAAACTCTTGTTGTAATCTTAGTATTCAGAGCTATTTCTTAACACATTAAATTAAATTTCAGGGTGATTTCAGTTCAGAATTCCTGAATATTTATCTGTTCCCTTCAGCTAACTTAGCATCACTCAGAGAACAACCACTAGATAGATGGAAAGCCAGTCAGCAGTTGCATGCTCCACTGTGCCAAGTGACTCATAATGCTTGTTTGTACTTCGAATAATTCTATGACTTTTCCACTACCCCATCCCCTATCCCCTTTCAAGAGCAGAAATCATCTAGTAACTTCTAACCGAGCAAACTCATGCACCAATATTTTCTTAAACATTGAGAGTTGGTTTGCTTTTTGCTTTTTTTAGCCCACTGACAAGGAACTGAGGGAGACCATAGCGTTGTTGACAGCTCAACAGACTGCTCTGGAAATTATCGTTAATATGTGCTGCAGTGAAGGTTTGTTGCCAGTTTACATTCACACATTTCTCCCCCTTTCACTTGAGAGGGCAGCTTCCATGGAGATTTTCGTGAATGTCCCAGTTATGTGTGGTTTGCACTCTTCCTAGAACCCTCCGATGATGAATGGGAAGAGCTTTCCAGCAGCGATGAAAGCGATGCATTTATGGAGAATTCCTTCAGTGAGTGTGGCGGGCAGCTGCTGTCACCCCTCTGCCTCTCCCATGAGGTTCATACTGCTCTCACCAGCTACCTCATCCCAAAGAAGGTAACCTGCTTTTGTGTGGGTTCAGTGTGAAACTTGGGAAAAGCATAAAGCTGTATGTTCTTGATGATAGGAAGTAAACTCACACTTCCTGGTGGTCAGCAATTGGTTAGATGCTGGAAACAACAGAATAAGCAGTGTTAGAAGTAGACTGAAAAGTCTCTTTGTTATGCCTAATCATTTTACTTAGAAGTAGTGTGTTGGGACTTTTTTTTAAAGAGTGTAAACTGGCTGCCCTTTAATCTTTGCTTTACTGCCTTCTAAAATCTAGGTTTTTGAGAAAACTGCCTTTCCAAACAGCACTGCAGTTGACTTGTGTTCTAAGAGCCCCACTTGGAAACCTTTGATTCGAAAGTAAGTATTTTCCCATTTCCTTTTTTTTCTTGCCTCTCCCCAGCCCCCACTTTGCTGTTTTCAAAGATGTTGTCATGATGTTATATGAAATGATAGGCCATTAAGTAGGAGATGCTGACTCCCTCCCAAGACTCAAAAGTCCTGTTCCTGTGTCTGTTCCCTAGAGAAACGTGTGCGTATATGTTGTAGACGTGAGCGTGTCCATAGCGATGCGCCAACCTGGAAACCACCTCCACCAGTGGCAGAGTAGATAAGTGAATGCTGACGTGATTATATAGTGGAATATATACAACAATGAAAAGAATCTGAATTAAAACTACTCACAGTATGGATGAAACTTACAATATTTAAAAAAATGGGGGAGGACACAAAGGAAAACACAGATTGATTCAATTTTTACAGTTACAAAAAACAGCACCCCTGGGGGCAGGAGAGGGAGGGAATGGTCAGGGAGGGAGGGTGGTGGGTGAACCCCAGGGATTACAGAGATGTGAAATTTGTATATAAATAAATAATTTTTTGAAAAAAAAGATGTTTAAGATGTTTAAAAACACAGTGTGAAATTGAAAATAGGCCAGTAAAATCCTTTTTAATGTGCTAAAACAAAACAAAAAACAAGCACGGCTTTGTTTATGGACGCAGTCATGGGTGGTAAACCTACAGGGAAGAGCAGGGAAAGGGTTGCCCTAAGAGATAGTGATACCCATAGGTGTCAGTGTGGCCGGCAGGGGGTAGGTGTGCTACAGAAGTGCCCGTGGTATTGAAAGCTTATCTCAGTACATGGGTGTTTGCTTGTAAACCCGTCATTAAATGCTGTCTATGCATCGGACACTTTACTGTAAGCATATCATATCTCACAATTAAAAATAGTTTTAAAGATGCTGCCATGTGTAGACATTTTTCTGAGTAAGATGCCTTATGACTCATGTGAGATGTGCCTTGGAGGCACTACTTGATTTGATAGCTGCATAGTTCACCTGAACTGCTGCAAACCTACTTATGGATAGATATTCCCAGCCAGAACCTGAAGCTTAGGTTAAAAGTCAATACTGAATGTTCTCAGGTAACTTTCAGAGAAACACAGACTCTCACTTACTTTCTAGAATGAACACTATCCAGTTCAGAGCCCTGGTCTGCCTCCAGAGTCTCGTGTCCCTGCTGGATGTGGACCACCTGGGAGGCGCTCCAGCCCTGCAGACACTTGCTCAGCATCTGTCACAACTGCTCTTTTCTCAGCCGGGTAAGTATTTGGACCATACAGTGAAAGACTCAGATCAGCATTTGGAAGGGGCAGAACTGGGCTTTGAAATTGCACACTGTTCATCCATCAACTTGTGGACACCTTTCCAGTCACTAACACTCACACGGCTGCGTGTCGATAGTTGCTGGTGGTGTGGAGTCAAAACAAGGTATGTCAGCAAGTCTCTGGTTGTATTGTTCATATTTCTTGAAGTTGTTTGCATCCAGCTGTATCGGGCCTACTAAGGTGGAACCACAAGTATCATAACTCTTGTGCCTCATTTAGATAATTGGGTAATTCTCTGCTACTTATTTTTCTTTTAAAATGTAAAACCACTTCATTTATGTTTGACTCAGTAATGCATATGCATGTTGCAGAATCCAAAAGTTATTAGAAGGCACAAAGTGAAAAGCCCAAACACTTTTGTATGGTAGGCACTTACAGGTCTGATGTGGATTAATTGCCTTTGTACACCAAAACGCAGAGACACATAACACAGACTTTAACGTGTTTTCCTCTTGTTGTAGACTTTCACGGTAGCAAAACATCATTTAACTTGACCACATTAAACTGTAAAGAGTGACTGAGAGACAAGAAAAAGTAGTATTTTATATCATAAAGAAAAATTCTCCACACTACCCAGCATGCATATCTGGGATAAGCTAAGATTGGAGATAAAAATCTGTTCTCTCTGCTTCTCAGCTTCAGAATGTCTTTTGGGAGTTTTTGAGAGTAAACTTGAAGATCTAGAATTGCTTTCTGCACTAACTTTAGTCTTACCACCAAGCAAGATAGAACTTAACTGTGTTCCGTTTAATATATTTCATTGTATTTCACTCAAAAATCTACCCCTACTTTTATTTTTTTAAATCAAATTAGATGGGTGGGAAGGTCCTGAGTTCGTTAGACATTTATTTAGCACTCTTCTAGATCAAAAGTGATGTTATATGTTTAATTTTTTTGGATGTTGTGTGTTTCATTGGTTCTGTGTGTTTCATTGGTCCAGAAGTTCTAGATTGATTTTTAAAATTCATTATGTAAGTGTTCATTATGTAAGACACACAAGCAGTATGATACACTGATAGTGACCATATTTCTCTTCTAGCTCTCTTAAAAACTGGAAGAGATCTGGGTGGCAGTCCTACCCAGGCCCTGCCTCATGCACAGGAACTGCGTCTGCCTTAGTTTACAAAGCAGTCTTCTCTAGCTTGGGTCTCTTTCTTAGTAAGAGTTAGATCAGGGCACCACAAGTCCTATCGCCAAATAACATGAAGAGTGTATTTCACTTGAAATAATTGCACATATCTTGTACCTCTGCTTTAAAGAGACATGTAGGTATGTGCTTCCCAATTGTTCTGATATTTGTGGTCACAGATGCTCGCATTTTGGTTATTGGGAAAGACCACGGGAAACCCATGCCATGCTGAGTCTTGGAGAAACAGCAGAAAACTTACGAATTAGGGGAAAATATAATTAGATACTTTGGGGTTTTTTTTGTTTTGTTTTGTTTTGTTTTTTGAGACTAGGTCTCGCTATTTTTGCCCGTAGAATTGCAGGCTCTCGTTGCCCGGGGTACCACGGACTCAAGCAATCCCCAGCCTCAGCTTCCCAAGTAGCTGGGATGACAGGCGCACGCCACCACGCCCAGCTGTATTTTTTGGAGCTAGGTCTCGCTACGGGCCCCAGGCAGGACTCGAACCACGATCCCTAGCCCCGGCCGCTTCATAGGCTGAAGCTTACAAGCACGAGCCACCGTGCCTGGCTGGGTTTTTTTTTTTTTTTTAAATTTTTAATTTTTTAAAAATATTATTTATTTTGTTTTTTAGATCATAAGCTTTATAAATGGTTTTTGAGATACCTCCCCCACCCTTCTCCTTCTGGTGCCACTTCCATTCTCTCAAGCCCCACTCTTTGTTGTTTACTCGTTGTGCTAAGTCCATTAGTCTCTTTCTTTCCTGTGGCAGTATCCTTTCACTGGGTGAGGGATTGTGTTGTTGGAACCAGGCGAACCATGCTGGTAGGTTTTCAGTCTTAAGTTTGTGTTGAGCGGCCAGTCTGTATTTATTTGTGATCTGTCCATGTTTTCTTACTGGAGGCCATCTTCTTCAATCCCATCTCTGCTGCTTTGCTGCTTTACCTTATGGCTCTGGTGTCAGATTTAGGGGGTCTCACCTCCAGCCAGTGTCGGTGAAGAAGTTTCTCTGTGAATACAGGTGTCTGTGAATGGCCTTTGTAGATCATCTCCTCTGCCTCAGTTTGCAGTTTAGATGTGGGGCCGATTACCCCATCTTTGGTCTTCCTCTCCTCTCCCATAGTGTGGGGAGGGAGTGTTGCTCTCCTAGAAGGCATCTCCAAAATGAGGTCCCGAGTCTTCCTGACTGGTGAGCACATAGGTGTGCATCATTACATCATGTCTCTACAGTTGTTTCTCTTGTCTTGCATGTACTGGTTGTCTCGGTTGTCCATCTGCTTTGTCCAGCTCAGGCTTGTGGGCTGGATTTTTGCAGGATCCCTCATCCATTCTATGATGGGGTTTGTGTTGTACATGTTCTTGCTCCTCTTGAAGTTTAGCTGGAGTGAAAGGGAAATGGAAGGGGTTCCCACTCCCTCCACACCCCCACCCCTCCCCCACCCATGCACCAGTACCTATCCGGGCTGCAGATGGCTGCCCTGTGCAGCAGCCATCCGCTGGTGGGTGGCCACCAAAACTTCCACCCTGTCCCCTGCTCCAGGGCTCACCTGGCTTAGGGGTCTTACCCAGGATCCTTTACTCCCTTAGCTCCCCACTGGCAAGGAGATACTTTGGCATGCATGCATTCATTCATGAATTCATTCATGCATTCATTCATGCATTCATTCATGCATTCTGCATGCATTCATTCATTCATTCTCGCTATTTTTGCCCGTGGAACCGCAGGCTCATGTTGCCCGGGGTACCACAGACTCAAGCAATCCCCAGCCTCAGCTTCCCAGGTAGCTGGGATGACAGGCACATGCCACCATGCCCAGCTATTTTTTGGAACTAGGTCTCGCTAAAGGCCCCAGGCAGGACTCGAACTGCGATCCCTAGCCCCAGCCACTTTATAGGCTGGAGCTTACAGGCATGAGCCACCATGCCCGGCTTACTTTGGTTTTAAATACATTTTTTCAACTAGTCTTGACATAGTCATTTCTTAACAGAAAAATATTTAGGAGAATCTTTGATAAAGGATAATCATATATTTAGAGATGATATTCCAATAGAGCGCTTCTAAACACTAGGGATTTATTAAGTAACATAATCCTCTACAGTCTATACAGATAATGTGAGCTATATTAGAGAATGTGGTGGGAAAGATAGAGCCATTTTTCTCCAGGTTTTTATATTACCCTGTTTGAGAGTTAAATGTATATGGCTCATATGCTCTAATGTGTTCTAACTTTATACTAAAATATAGTTATAAAACGTGTGATCCATAACTATGGTATATTTGTGCCTGATGTTAGCGATAAAAGGAGTTTTGTTTAGAATTTGATCCTTGTTGGGTGGGGGTGGAACAGTGTGGGAATGGTCAGGGAGGGTGGGGGGGGTGATCCCCGGGGATTATAAAGATGTGAAATTTATATATAAATAAATTATTTAATAAATAAAAAAATAAAATTATTAAGTGACCAAAAAAATAAAAATTTGATCCTTGCATTCAAACACTGTCTCTTTCCTTAAAAACTGTTGATCTTTATAAAGCTTCAAGACATTTTTAACGATATTGTATTTTTAAATTGGATCAGTCATTTGTTCCATTACTAGCATAAAAATCATGTAGGATTCCTTGTTTCCTAGATTAAGGGAAGCAGATTACTGTCATTGTAATTGGAATGATGGTAGTGCCCGTTCTGACATGTTTTCTGTTTATGTTAGAATATTGAAAATCAGTCTGAAAAATTCACCTAAATAATATAATTTGTTGCTTGAGTGATTGTGGACTGTTTACCTACATTTAAGCATATTACAGAATCTTAGATACTGTACAACATTGAGGGGGAAAGCCTTTTGAATCACCTCTTTTTCTCCCTTTGACATTTACTTAATTTCTTTGACAGATTTGTCAGAATGGCAGAGTAGTTTGAATTCCTTTCCCAAATTTGGATTAATGACCAGAAAAGTGAATTAAATAAAAATGACCCAAATATTTCTCTTAATTTAGGGAAAGTGTGAATTAGACACTGTAAAACTGTCTCTCATAAAGGTTAGATTAGGGTTTTGAATCTTACAAAGTATTTATTTTCTTAAGAATGGAGGACAGGGTAAAACTGATTCCAATGTGTGTTCTAGTTTGTTTTAAATAAATCCCTAATATAATGGCTCGATTTTTTATGGGTAGTTCATGAACTTTTCGAGCGACATTCATAACTTTAATCAAATAGAAGTAGAACTTAAGTTTCAGAGCTAATATGCTGACTTTTTGAAGTTTAATACAAAGTGCTTCAAAGCAATTTTTGAGTGCCTATTAGGCAGTAGGTTTTATGAGCCAAGCATTATTGCCCCATTTTTCTGATGAGGAAGCTGAATAAAGGAGCTTCTTCAAGGTCATTCATTCTTTTAACTTGTATTTACTGAACACTTAATTTATACCATGTGCTGTTCTAAGTGCAAGGAATACAGGCATGAACAAGATAGGCAAGGCCACTCTGCTCCTGAAGCTTAATCTCATAAAAAGGTTTGACGCAATTTCTGTTAAAAAGGAAAAAATAAAAGCTTAAAGGCATGAGAGTCTGCCACAGGCAGCTTAGTGGGAAAGGTCTCACTAAGGAGGTCCTATATGAACAAAGACCAAAATGAAATGAGAAGTCGTATAATGTGAGAGCAGGATTTCATCCCAAGTCTCTTTGTCCCTAAAGCTATCTTAGTGCCTGTTCTGTGACATTCGTGGGACATCCCCTACTTTTGTACATAAGGAGCATAAGAAATTAGAGTAAAAAAGTGTTATAAGCCTTGAGTCAGAATTGTGCAGAACTGCCTTGTTTTTACATAGGCATACTAAAGGGAGCATCAGAATCTTTATAGGGTTCCGGCATCACAGGGTAGAAAATCCAGATACTTGTTGCTGTAATATGTCCCTCCAAAATAATGACGTATTGCTTCTCATGATTTTTGTAGGTCGGGAATCTAGACAGAGCATAGTGGAGATGGTTTATCTGTACTCCAGAATGTCTGCACTGATGTTTCTCAGTGAGGGGAAATTTAACCCCCCAGAGGACAACTGGGAGCACCTCTGTTGTTACAACTTGGGGATTACTGCAGATATCTAAAGGGTTGGGGTCAAATGTGCTGCTCAACATCCCACAGTGCTTAGGCGAATACCACCCCCCCATCCCCCCAAACACATAAAACACACAAAAAAGAACCTTTTGGTCTTAAATGTCAGTAGTGCTAAGCCTAAGAAACCCTAGTCCGGCACCTCCTTTGGTGAATTAGGAGCCAGAATCATCTGTAGTCTGACTCACTCACTATCTGAACACCCACAAGTGACCTCCTCTGTGACCAGGGCTTCCTCATGACATAAACTGAGTACCCAGGGCAAGACCTGAGAGAGAGGAAGAAGAGCCAGGTAGAAGTCATGCTACCTTTCATGGTGCAGCTTGTTACTTTCCATGTATTCTGTTACTTGAAGTCACACAGTCCCATCCAGATTTAAGGGAAGGAGAAACAGATTCCATACCTTTAAGGGAAGTAACAAGTTTTTTGTTTTTGTTTTTGGTTTTTTTTTTTTAAGACTAGGTCTCGCTATTTTTGCCCGTGGAACCGCAGGCTCTCGTTGCCCAGGGTACCACAGACTCATGCAATCCCCAGCCTCAGCTTCCCAGGTAGCTGGGATTACAGGCGTGCACCAGGTCTCGCTATGGCCCCAGGTGGGACTCGAACCACGATCCCTAGCCCCGGCCGCTTCATAGGCTGAAGCTTACAAGCACGAGCCACCATGCCTGGCAGAAGTGACAAGTTTTTATAAGATCATGCAGAACTGAAAATACTGCTGTGACCATTTTTAGAAAATACAATCTACCACTCCAAGTCAGTCCCTCTCCTTTCCCACAGAGGACTAGGGAGCCAGCTCACCTGGGTGTCCCTTACCCCTGTGTTTGCATAATTGTTTATAGCTCTTGTTCTTTTTGCCGTGTGGGAAGAAGGTACAAGAGTGAAACTGAGCGGGAATGGGAAGGAGCTGTTGAATGGGTGGAAGCCATCGAGGTGCAGTGAGTGGCCGGGCCTGTCGAGGCAGCAGCTCTTGGCCAGGCAGTGGGTTTGGGTTGTGGAGGAAGCACTCTGGAGTGAGGGGTGCTCCACCATTGTTCTACCTTGTAGTGTGCTGGCAAGGTATGGGAAACAGTGCGGCCTGCAAAAGTACCCTGGGGTCTGTCTTACTCTGCAGTGTGAGTCAAGTGAAAGTCTGTGGAGCTCCTCTGTTGTGTTTATCTCAGTTGTGGTCATATTTCAAACACACGTGTACTGTTCACAGGCAGCTTTTTGACTAGATGCTTGACTTCACCATCGAGAGTGATTTTATTATAATTGCATGTAGTAGCGTGTAACTTGATGTGAGTCTCTGTTTTCTACAGAATGACTTGGAGAAAGATTTATATTCCACTTTTTCTTTCAGATTTTGCTAAGCATGTTGACTTTCTAGAGGCCATCAGTAGCGCCCTGAGGGCCCTTTTGCAAACAATGGCCTCCAAGAACATTTCTCAGGTAAGATTTTAAAAATTTTTATGTGAAACTGGCAACGTTTCTGCATTTTTGCTGTTAAAAGTGTACTATTTCACTATGTTTTAAGTATTTCTATTACAAGAATAATGAATGACCTTTATAAAAAGAAAGCAAAAGGACTTAAAATAAAAAGTAAAATAATTTCCTTTTCCCTACCACCACTGCAGCTCACACACAGATTGTTTTTATTGTTGCACTTCTTACTTGACATATGGTGTTCTAAGTGTTTTCTCTGCACGTATGATGTTTAAGAAAACATCATAAAAAATTTCAAGCTTGCCCTCACTGTCTTGCACAGCTGCTCCTCTAGGAAAGTTGCAAATTTTTTTTTAAGTTTTAAGAATATTTTAATGTATTTTTTAATGTTTTTAAGGAAGTTTTCTAACATCCCTAAAAGTGGAGGTAACAGTATAATAAACCTGCAAGCGCTATTGCTGAGCATCATGGTGTCACCATCCTGTTCTTGTTTCATCTCCCTTATGTTTTTGCTTCTGCTTCTAAGAACCATTTAAAGCAAGTCATATTTCACCCATAGATATTTTAGTTATGGCCTTTATTATGTGTCTGATAGAAAATAATCTCTTTTTTTTTTTTTTTT